>PVJX010044439.1:0-13172 GCA_004027295.1 Dolichotis patagonum
TGGTAGGACTTCTGAATATGTGTGATAGTTCAAACAATTTTTTTTCTTTTTTATCAAAAATGAGATATTATAGTACCCATTGATCATTTTCTGTTATTCGGTTCAGAAAGCCCTGTAATTCTTTCACTCTATGTATGGCTTAATACTATTGTGTTATGTTTGATATTATTGTATTTGAAACTATGCTCAACTATAGCAGTGTAAGAGATATGGTGTTAGATACTGTTGATGTCCAGTTGACTTAATGTAAAGTACTGTGTTGCTTATGTTGTCCTGTTCTGATCTGTACTGCCCCCTTTTGTTTTATTCTCTTTCAAATTAAAAAAAAAAAATATGTAACCATTGCACTGAGAAGGAGTTAATATAATCTCCCTGAAGAATCAGGCACAGTGGCACATGGTGTAATCCCAGCCACACGCTAGAAGGCAAACAAGAGGGATCACAAGATCAAACCCATTTTGGGCAACTCAATAACTTAAGATACTGTCCCAAAATAAAAACAGGCATGTAAATTCAGTGTGAAGATTCCCAGTAGATTTAATTCAGTAGATTTAATCACTGGTACAAAAAGAAAATAGAGCACAGAAAAGGTATGGAATAAAATAAGCCCCCCAGAGCTAAATTAGAAAAAGTCTTCAAATTGAAGATACCTATTTTTCACATGCATAATAAATAACAAGGTAATGACATCAAGACTTGTAGGCATAAAATTTCAGAAAGCTGGATTAAAAAAATTCCCAAAGGCTTTTTCTGGGGGGAGGTAGTTGACACACCTACTAATAGAAAACAACAAATTAACATTAAACCTATGTAACACTGTATTCTAGAAAACACTGGAACAAAACTGGCATTTTCCAAGTAGTAACACAAAATGTTAAATAGTATCCTATATCCAGCATAACTATCAATCAAGTATGAGACAATTATTTTTAGAAACACAGGATCAGAAAATTTATTTCCTGTCATTCTTTCTGAATATCTCCCCACCCCCTTTTTTGGAGAGAGGGTCTCACTATGTGATCCAGGCTGGTCTTGAACCCATGGTGCTCTTTCCTCAGCATCCTGAGAGCTAGAATTATAGACATACACCACCATGCCTGGCTCTGAGTAACTCAAGAATGTTCCTCAACAACCTGGAGTAGTGGTGCATCCCTCTAATCTAAGCACTCAGGAGAGTCAAGGCAGAAGTCAAGGCCAGTCTAAACTACCTAGCAAGACTGTCTCAAAAAAGGAAAAAAAAATGCTCTATAGAAAAATGAAAAAAACATAAAGAAAGGCAACATGTACAACATTTTAAAAGCAAAGAGCTCAAAGGAAGTAAATAGATTCTTATTAGATACTATTACTTCATACCTTCAAAAACTTTACAAATATGTAAAAGGATAATTTTCATCAATGAAAATGTAAAGTTCTTTGGGAATAAAATTGTACAAAAATGCATTAGTCTAAATAAAGTGTGACTTGCTGGGTGTGGTGGCACCCAACTCTAAGTCCAGCACTCGGGAGGCTGAGACAGGAGGACTGCCTTGCCTTTGAAGCCAGGGTAGGTTACAAAGTGAGTTCAAGACCAGCCTGAAATGTATAGGGAAACACTGACCCAAAAAGACAACAAAAAAAAGTGATGCTTTGAGCAACTGATGCCATGTTAAAAAGGAATACATCTGACCATCACACTAGGAATACACATATATTAAGAGACCTAAGAAAAACACAATTCTAAAACAACTTGCTATTTTAGAGAACATTATTTTCAATTGTCAACCCTTGAGACAATATTCTTTTATTCTGCTTTATTTTGATTCCCACAGCATCATATATTACATTATTGATTCTAATATTCATACTCTCACTTTTTAATCATGCTGAAACCAGCATGTACAGTATCTCACAACCTAAAACATTTACAACTACTGTCAGCCAGATGGCAGCCGTGCTGTGTAAAAAAAAACTTCAATGAAAACAAAAACAAAAAACCTTCAGTGGATAGCTTATAGCAACATCAATATTGCCTCAGGTCAGACAAAAGACAACTTTTATTTGCTTTCTAGCTATCTCTCCCACAACACCCAACAAAGTCCAGCATTAATTCTTTTAATGTCTGTATCTTCACACATCTAACACTAACTAATACATAACATACATTTAATCTATATGACAATTTAACACCTCTAAAGTTGCATGGGATACACAGAATGGATTGTACATAGCTAGCCCCGATTTTTCTTTTTAGTGGTATATATATAATAACATTAAGTCTAGAAGCAATGACATTAAGATTTGAAGAAACTCGGCAACAATTTGGAGAGCCAGGTATGGTGGCACCCACCTGTATAATCCCAGCATTTAGAAGGCTGAGGCAGGAGGATTATGAGTTGCTGGCCAGCCTTAACTATATAGATGCTATCTCAAAAAAACAAAACAAAACAAAAAATTGGCAGGGAGATGGATACAACAACAAAAAAAGATGGGAGACTACAGTGAGCGAATTGGCCTTTCATTTCAATATGATTCTAAGTGTTGATAGGTTCAAGAAACAAAAAGTGCCAGCACTGAGGCTGAGGAAGACACTGTTTCAACAAAAACCCCACATATAAGTGCTTTGAGATATGGAACTAAACACCTGAGAACAAAAAAGATAAATGTGATCACCTCCTCAAAATGTGCAGGGACACACTTCAGTTTCTAGCTACTGTGGAGGCTAAGGGGCACTGTTTGAGCCCAGAAATTCAACACAAGCCCAAGCAACACAGTGAGACCTTGGCTCAAGAAAAAAAAAGGAGGGCACAGTAACTATTTTTCACTGTATGGCAGCCTGTATGTACTACTTTACTTTTACCACATACACTGTTTTTGGAGACAGAATCTTGCTAGGCAGTTTAAGCTGGCCTTGAACTCACCATACAGCCTAACTCTCAAGGATGCTCTGACCTCAGCCTCCCCAGCGCTGGGATGCCAGGTGTGTGTCACCATGCCCAGCACTCAAAGCTTTTTATGAACCTCTTAAACATCCGACGAAAGGAAGTAGAAACACACATAGTTACATAGAGACAAAGACAGGAAAATTCATCCGGATACACACGGAAAGACATCCAACAGAAGTCAGAATCAGGCATCTCCAGAAATTCTAACTGCGGCAAGGGAGAGCATGAACTGCTGACTCAAATACTTATTTACAACTCTCTACCGTGTTATCAGCACTTCTTTGCCAACTGTTGACAGCTTCGCCATTTTGATCATTAGAAAATCAAGGAAAAGTGAAAAAGGTCTACAGATTGATCCTTCTGCAACGGACTGAGAACTCGGCCCCCTTCAGGTGCAGTAACAAACTTCACAGTAACAAACATTGAGGCACCACAGTATCTGGGCTCTCCCCCCGCCGGCTTGGGCCTCCGTATAGAGATGACAGCGCGGCGACGGGGTGAGGGCGCTAGCGGCCTCTCGGGGACCCAACGACTGCATCACCCAGAGTAAAAGCGAGTGCAGGATGAGGGTGGGCAAATCCGGCTCGGGGAACAGCGGCTTTTCCAGACACGAACCATCTTTGGGAACCCGGTAGGCAAAAGCGCTCCAGGACTCGCACCGGTCCCTGGACACCTCCCGAGGGCAGCTACCAATCCGGGGAAACCCGGCCCGGCCCGGGGCGGCTCAAGCCCCGCCCTTCCCGCTCGATCCAGAGTAGGCGCCTGCGATCGCAGCGAGTCATAGGGCCGGGGCGAGCGCGCCAAACCAGGGCCCACCCCCGAGAGACGCGGGCGCGCGGGCTGGTCCCTCCCCCTTGCTCCGCGCGCGGCTCATTCATTCTCCAGGCGGGCAGCGCGTCCTCCTCGGCCGCCGCCGCCGCCCCGCAAGCCCCCCAGATGCTTTGTCTGTGGCACCGGAAACAGGAGCGCGCACTCGTGCGCGCGCGAGGGCGGCTCCACGCACCTGGGCCTGCAAGAGGCCGGGGCCGAGGGGCGGCCTGGACACTGGGGACCTGGGTCCCCACCCGCGCCCCTCGGCTGCTGCTCAGGCGCGCACTCCGCGCAGCCCTCCCGGGCCCGGAGATAGGTGCCGTGACCTCGCCAAACGTACACCTCGCGCCAGCGGGAAACGCGATCCCGCCCTCCCGGAGCCCCGCCCGACGCGGCCCCGCTCCCGCCCGCAGACTCCGGCACCCCGCTCCCCGCCCGCACTCACTTGAGCAGCAGCTGGTCGTGCTCGGCCTTGCACTTGCCCAGCTCGATCTGCAGCTTGGCGCGCTCGCGGGCGGTGTCGTCGAGCGCGCGGCGCGCGTCGGCCAGCTCTGTCTCGTACAGCGCCTTGAGCCCCGTGAGCTCGCGGCCGCGCACCTCCTCGCGCTCCGTCACCTGCAGCTGCAGCGCGCTGTTCTCCGTCTCCAGGCTGCGCACCTTGTCGATGTACACGGCCAGCCGGTCGTTGAGCTCGCGCAGCTCCTCCTTCTCCTGAAGCCGCGACAGCCGCGTGGGGCTCAGCGGCGTGGTGGGGCCGGCGCGGCTGCCCGTCCGCGGCGGCGCGGGGGTCGCGGTCGCCATGGCGGCGGCAGGAGAAGCACCTGGCTGGCGGGCACCGGAGGAGGATTGCAGGTCGAGCGATCAGCCCTACGGTGCCCGCCGGGAAGAAGCACGCGCACTCACCGACACGCGAGCGCGCGGGAAAGACGAAGCGAAGGTGGCGGGAAGGCGAATAGATCCGCGCAGCCGCCGCCGACTCCCGCCCGCAGCACTTTGTTTCCTTTCAGGCTGAGCCGAGCGGAGCGGAGCAGTGCGGCGGGCGGGGACCCGGAGGGGCTGGAGGCCAGCCGCGAGGAGGGGGGGGGCGCGGGCCGGGCGCCGAGCTCGCCAACATGGCGGGGCCACGTGACGCCACTGACCAATGGGGTGCGGGCAGCGCTCTCCTGCGACTCGGGGGCCGGGCCAGTAAATTCAAACTCTGGCCTTCAGGCAACCGTCGGCCCGCGCGCTGTATGGGGCGTGGCCGGGCCGGACAGAGTAGGGGTTGAGGCGGGGCCCACCAGTCCGGAGACCAGGGAGCCGCGCTAGCCCAGCCTCCCGCACCCCAGGGACTCTGGGGCGGGGCCTGCGAATGGCGGGAAACGCGCGAGGCTTCCGGGGCGGGTTCTCACCGCCCCTCTAGCTCGCGACTGGAAGGATTCAAATGTAAACGTCCGGAACGGCGCGCCGCGAAGGTGCTGGCGGCCGGGCTCCGTCCCGGGGCGCGCCCGTGTGGAGGTCTCCAGGGCCTCCGCTCCCGGGTTCAGCGCTGACCTGGGTTTCCGTCGGGCCCGGGGCGCGTCAGGACTCGTCCCGGGAGACGGCTGCGGCGCCAGAACCGGCGGGCCCATCACCGCGGAAAAGCCGGGAGCCCGCGTTCACGTCGCTTCCCGCCGGGCGTTTGTTGTTTAACAGTGTAAGGTTTGCGAGATCAGAAACGGCTCGCCAGTGGTCCGATTACCGTGACGTGCACGTAGCGCAAGCTGTTGTCATGATGTGTTAAAATCAGATCCAGAACTTATGAGCTTACTTAAATAACTTTCTATCTTGAAGGATTTAGTAGAAAATTTATTAATCTCTGTGAAAAAAAGTTTTACTGCTAGGTTAAAGTTTGTTAAGACTACGCAACCTGTAATTTGGCTTGTGCTCACAACTGTCCTGAGGTGTGGGAACTGGATTATTTCTATTTCAAAAATTCATCCCATTTGACATGGTTTGACTACACCTGTAGTCCCAGCAATCGGGAGGCTGAGGCAAGAGAATCGCCGTGAGTTTGAGGCTAGCCTGCATGTACTACATAGCGAGACCCTATCGGAAAAGAATAAATTAACAATTTATAGATGAATTTTCGTTAAAGCTGCACAACTACAGGACTTCATTTGAACCCAGAGGTTTTTTTTAACTCCAGGATCCAGTTACAACTTTAGACCACATTATAACCTATTAGGAACGCATCTGTGAAGTACAGGTTAGTTATTTTAATAACGGAAAAAATGGAGACCAGCATATGTTAAAAATATTTATCAAGTCATGTACATAGAATTAGTGAAGGGCACTACGCTGCATATTCATCCTCCTGCTGCATTTTTCTCTTTATTGGTCCTGTTACCTAAAAACACATTTCTTTATGTCCTGAAGAATTACACGAATTCAAAAGCTTCGATGTTAAAGTTGGTATTTGGCATTCATGAACATTTAAATAATTTTTAACATAAAGTTTAACGAAGGGATTTTTTAAATCCCTGGCACTTTTGAAGAAATAAAGGCTGAGGAAGGCAAATGCTACGTCCAAAGCTGTGAAATTCCACTCTGAAGGTATTGGTAACCGTTTGGTCAATTCATTCCTTACTCCTCTTAACACTTTAAAATAAATTTGGAAAACTTCTTGTAGCATTTTTCTGTTCCCTTTTGAAACTTTTTAAGACTCTGTGTGAAGGGACTTGGGCCAGGCAGGACCTGTACTGCTCTCAAACTAACATGGTTGTCTTTAGATAGAGTCCCTCAATCAGATTCTTCTAGGAGATACATTGTATCCTGTTATCCTATTACTGGAAACCACACACCACAGTCTAGTGCTGGAGGATTTGCTATTGATTGCTAAATAGTATCTCTTCAATATATGTATTGATGAATGAATGAAGAAATAATTGAATCCATGGCCCTTTTCTAAGTCAGGTTTTATTTAATGCACTTTGCAAAATATCTTTTCAGTTATAAAAGCATAAGAATAAATCATGTTTCATTAGGTTATCTGGAATCTCTTACAATTCTCATTTTGATTTTTGTTTTTAAAAAACCTAGGAGTTTTAAAATATAGTATATCTATTATCTTTAATAGGATTGTTCTCCAGTGCAACTTCTGCAAGTTTATATACTGCTCAAAATTATTTTCCAAATATGCTTAAGAGCTAGACATTTTGCCATAGTAGGGTTGGTGGAGCTATTTCCCTTTAACTAAGTTCCATCTTACTGATAGCACACAGATTAATCCAAAAAAAGGGGAAAAAAAAGAAAAAGAATTTAGTCTTGCATTTTAGCCTTCATCTTATTTTATGCCAGAAATATAGTGGTAACACATCCCTTTAAATTACTTCAAAGGTATTGAAAGCATTTCTAAAATTAGCATTTACGGATCTGATTTTTAACTTTATCTTACAAAGATAAAGAATTTTAACTTTTTCTTTATCCCCGTCAACCTTTGGTCTGTATCTCTGCCTTTAGAATAATAAAAATAACAATAAAGATTGGTTTCTACAGTTTAAAGTTTATAGGTAATTCAGCTGTTTCTAATAAGATTAGAATGACTCCAGCTCATAAGTTAGGAGTGTTTCTTTTTATGACTATTCTTCACTAAGTTACTTTGTTATCTTGATGTATGGTTCACTCCTGGTGAACAATAATTTATTAGCTTAATTCTTCGGCTGTAAAAATGTAATTCTAAAATGTCTTCCCAACTAGGCTTTATGTCTTAATGTTGCCTGATATGCCCCATAAAACAGCCCAGGTTACTCTGAAAAGGTTAAGGATACTTCCTAGATCCTGCACCTGACTTTAAGAAAGCAAAGAGGAGGCTGGCGTGGTGGCACAGGCCTGTAATACCAGCACTTGGGAGGCTGAGGCAGAAGGATCACTGAGTTCAAGGCCAGCCTGGGCTATTATGCATAGACCCTACCTAAAAACAAACAAAAACAAAACAAACAAACAGAAAAAGCAAAGAGGAAGATATAATAGTTGTATGTTCTTCCCATATACCACAACTTTGGGGTGCCATTACTTCTGGGGCAGCCTCCTCATACCAGGGCTAAAGACATTAATCTCAGCTCTTAAAATTAATTATAGTGTGTGACAGATTTGAAAATAAAGACAATCTGGCTAAACCAGTCCCTTCCATCTCATCATCTTTCCATCCCTATCACCTGACCCCTCATACAAACCCGCTGGCTGAGAAAGCAAGAGTTTAGTCTGATGTGGGGTGAGACCTGCTCCTTTGTCACGCTTCTCAACCAAGGTGAAGTCGGAGGTTGCGGCTTCGGAAGTAGAAGCGCCTGGTGCCTCACAGAAGAGTTCCCTGTTCCTTACATCTCAAGGCAGCAGACAAAATCTAAGCATAGCTTTCCCTAAAGCTAGTAGCTCCACAGTCTCAAAAAAAAAATAGCAAAATGGTTAGAGAAGCAGTGTGGGAAACCTTCAAATTCTGTGATGGTTAATTTTCTGTCTTTGACCAGGCCAGGTAACTACCTAAATATTCTGCATATTTCTGTAAGGGTGCCTTCAGATGCAATTAACATTTCAATCAGCAGTCATGGCCTAAAGCACATTGTCTCCATAATGTGAATGGACCTTACCAATAATTTAGAGACCTGAACAGAACAAAAGAGCTCCCTAAGAAGCAGAGAGATGTCCATCAGCCTTCAGACTTGAGCTGCAACATCATTTTCTGGCTCGCTAATCTGGCAGTTTACCCTGCAGGTTTTGGAAAGCTAATACGCCTTCCATGGGCCCACAGGAAGGGTATGGAGGGGCTAAGGCCAGCAAGTTGGAATGGCTGACAGCAGGGAAGATGCAGACTGACCTGTGAAGAGTGGTCAGCTGAGAGATGGCAGAACTGCGGACAACGCAGCAGGACCATTGGAGGCCACCTACCTGAGAATGGTGGTGACAAGTCATCATTTAGAGAAAGCCAACTCAGAATGGAGACAAATCAAGACAAAAACACACAGTTGTCCTAATGTGAAAAATATCAATGGACTTGGAATCAGCCTAAGTAGGCAAGGCAGGAAAAGTGAGAATTATGAGTGGTACTGAACTTGAGCATGACTGTCTTAATTACTTTTCATAGCTGAGACAATGCCTAGCATTATGCAGAAAGGTTTATTTTGGCTCAGAATTTGTAGAGATTGCACTTGGTAGTTGGATGGCTCCAAGATAAGGCAGCATGGCAGAGGGGCATGGCAAGCAGAAGGCAGGCAGCCATCAAAGAAGAGGCATACAGATATATGTTTCCTTGCTTCCAGGCCATACCCACAGTGACCCGCCTTTCCATCAGGCTTCACCTCCCAACACGACACCCAGCTATAAACTAATCCCATGGCCTGACCCAGTGTCTCACCCATGGTCCAGTGACCTCCCCAAAGACTCTATGTGAGGCTCTGAGTAGTCATCTGGATATAAGGTATAATAATGACCAGACTAGTCCCTGCCACTGGGAAACTACAAAATGGTTTTGGATGCAAGACTTTTTCGTCTGCCAACAAATTCAGTCTTATCATCGGAATAATCTCCATCCACTGCTCTTCACACTGCTTTTTTCCTTTTTTATCCCCCCCTGCCCCTGCCCACTTTGTAGTTGGCTTGTAGACACACCACACATAAATTCTCCAAGCAGCTCACAGTATTAACAAACCTCAAGAAACTAATTTGCCCTTTTGAGCCACAAGCCCTGCCCTGAGTCAATTACTGTGCCCAGGGTTAGGGTGAACTCTGATTGGCCAAACGTAGGCTAAATACCACCCTGATGACAACAAAGGGCAGGGCTAAGTCAATAAACTACGAGACATTTCCCTAAAATAGGAGTTCATCCTTCAGTAGGATAAAAGTATGCTGGACAAACGAGTGCCATACAAGTTGTTATGGTTGCAATAGGAACGTGATCAGTTGACTGTGGTGGTGCACACCTGTGATCCGAGCATGAAGGAAGCTGACAGGTAGAAAGATCAAGCTTAGTCCTGGCACCTTCTCAATTTATTGAGATCTGTTTAAAAAAGGGGAGGGGGTAGGGGGTGTAGCTCAATGCAAAGGCCCAGTACCAAAAAAAAGAGACCAAAGTACAATTTCGTGAATCACACAGTTTATCACTACAAACAAAAATTTTCTTGGGTTCACAATGCTTAATGAAGAGGAGACATGAACTAACCTCATGTTTGATAGACAAAGTGCTGTATATAGCAAAATATACATCACACATAGCCAACTATGCAAGTGCTTGGAATCACTTCAAAGCTACATAACACATCCAACATCTTGGAAGTTAGTTGAGAGAATTAAACTAGATTCAAAAATTTTCCAGCAATTTGAATATGGGGAAAAAATTATTTAAAGGTATTCACATGCTCATCACTAATCCATTCATGTATTCCACAAACATTTGTCAAGCATTTATTTACCCTGTGTGTAGCAAGGAAAGCTGAGGTCTAGGACCCCTGCTTTAAGAAGCTTGAGGGTTTAGTTATGAACAAGAAAGCACACGTACAAATAAATTATGCCCCACAGTGCCAAGTACTGAAAGGGCAGGAGCAAAGTAGAATGAAATACCAAGGGCTGGGAGGTCTCCTCTGGGGAAAAGGTGCCAGGGAAAGAGTCTCTAAACTGGGCCTCTCCATAAGAATACCAGCCTCCAGGGACTGGCTAATGGATTCAGTAACTTGTGGAGCTCTGTAAATACAACCCCTGGGAGAGCTCGAATGGAACCACTAATCTCCTTATGCTGTGCTTTTGTTTTACACGTACCAGACAGGAAGTGCTTTGGGAAGGGAAGCAAATTCTACTCAACTTTCTTAACATTAGGCCTGGCTTCTATGCTGGTCAAAAAAAGAAAAAGAAAATTTCAAAAATTACTGTGTAATTAAAACATGTAAATTACTTGAACATCATAAAGCAAATGTGTTGAAACAAAATGAAAAGTAGAAAACATTAAACTATGCCAAGCACTGCATGTGATACTGAAGCAGAGGAAGACTATTTCAGTAATGTGAACTACAAAAACAGCTTTTTCAGAAAAAGGGTTATTGCATAAAGTAAGATGACTATATTTTGTATAAAATATTTGTATTTATGTATGTTGACTATACTGTGTATGCTGAAAAGTGGGAAAGATTATCCAGAATTTGGTACCCCACATATATGGGCTTTACTGTTACTAAAAATATTCTATTTGTGCCTCTGAAAAGAGATATTACTGAAAAGGAAGCCTACCCGATTTATGAATTGAGGGAAAAAACTGAATGCTCATATATTATTGACAGAAGTTTAAAATAGAACAACTACTGCAGAAAATTGATAATTTCTTAAAAGTTTAAAAGGTACCCACACCATAGTCCAGGAGTTTCATTCCTAAGTCACCGAAATCATACATCAACCAAAGGACTTGTGCAAAGCCAGACATTATGGTACACGCCCGTAATTCCAGCAGTCTGGGAGGCTGAGGTAGGAAGATGACAAGTTCCAGCTTAGCCTAGTGACTTATGGAGACCCTCTCTTAAAATAAAAAATAAGAAAGGGCTGGAGATTAGCTCAGCAGGAAGGCCCTGGGTTTAGTCCCAAGAAGAGGAGGAGGAAGAGGAGCAAGGTGAGAAAGGAGGGGAGGGGAGGGCAGAGGAGGGGAAGTAGCAGCCAAATTTGAAAACAATCCAAATGTTCATTGGAAGGAGAATACAAAACTACATTGTGGTATAAGCCCTACTCAGCAACTGAAAAAGAGTGAGCTACAGATACATGCAACAACATGGACAAATCTCACAAATACGCTGAACAGTATAAACTAGACAAGAAAAAGGTTCACGCTGTATCATTCATTTATATAAAGTTCAAGAGAAGTAAAGCTAATCTATAATCATAATTAATGAGCAGAAAAATGTCTGCTTAGCCGTGCGTGGTAGTGCACACCTGTACTCTCAGCACCCAGGGGCTAAGGCAAGAGGGTTGCCATGAGTTCAAAGCCAGCTTGTACTCTCAGCACCCAGGGGCTAAGGCAAGAGGGTTGCCATGAGTTCAAAGCCAGCTTAGGCTACATAGTGAGTTCAAGACTAGCCTGAACTAAATAGCAAGATCTTGTCTCCTTGTCTCTAAAAACAAACGGTCACTCATGGAGGTGAGAACTGACTAGAATGTGGCATTAAGAAACTTTATGGAGTGCCAGGAGTGTTCTATATCCTGATTGGAAGGACTGGGGATGTACCTCAGTGTTAGAATGTTTGCCTAGCATGCAGGGGCTCTGCATTCAATCCCCACTACCACAAAATTACATATATATATATATATATATATATATATATATATATATATTTTTTTTTTTTTTAAACTAGGGTCACAGAATACATGAGTTTATACAGGTATCAAAACATTGCTTGTGTATTTAAGATCTACACTTTTCACTATACGTATACTTTTCCATACGTTTAAATATGGCATTGAGTCAGTGTGAGAAACTGAACTGGTAAATAAGGAGCAAAATGGATGACAGATATTGGGAAGTAGGAAGAAATGTTCAAATAGGAAGGAGAATAAGGGAGGGAGGAAGGGGAAGGGAAAGAAGGAGAAAAAGAAAAGAATAGAAGGGAAAAATGGAAACAGCCTTTGTAAATTTAGAGAAGAAGGGTCGAAGGGAGAGAAGAGGAATGGGAAAAAAGAAAAATCAAGATATATTATGTACAAATTCCCTATGATTAATGTGATCACTGTGTATGTCTGTATGTCAAAGTGTACTAAAAAACTTGCCATAGTAAAAAAATGAAAGTACTGGTCTCTTATGTACTCTATTTTAAACTTTACACTTCGAAGCTTGTTCTTCCTTCTCTTATTTTTTGTTTATTTGCAGTACCAAGGGTTGAACCCATTGCCTTTGATATAGGGGAATGAAACTCCCAACTTATTATATGTCCGGTATGAGTTTGTATTCTCTAAAATTGAAGAATGAATTTTAGGAACAATGGAGGTTAAGAGCAGAATATATTTATTGAGCCAAACAAAGCTTCTGTCTGAGAGACAAGGGGTCCTGAGTACGTTGGCAGGAACTCTGTCTTTTTTAGGGACTCATAGAGTAAAATCATGAGGTTAGATGGGTCAAAGGTGGAGAAAAATGGGAGCTCACAAGGTGGCCCTAAGTCAGGACAGAACTGTGGTCAACCAATAAGATTAATTGCTCAGGTAAAATTGATTAAATTAGGAGCAAATAGGGGAGCGAGTCATGTAGTAAGCAGACATGCTTATCAACAGTGACCCTTCCTGCAGGGGGGTGGGATGCTGACTCCTGACTTCCTCAGGGGGACAGAGAACTATCTGGACTGTCCATCCTTAGGAGGTGGTTGTATTTGCTTTGTCTTTTGTCTTGAGATCTGGCCCACAGCAGGTGTTTGTCTTTTCCAAAGCTGCAAGGTATCTGAACTTCTGCTCTGGCTCCTTTGAGGG
>PVJX010044440.1:0-13186 GCA_004027295.1 Dolichotis patagonum
CCCAGATGCCTGCTTGTGTTTCCAAAGGAAAACCAGGACATTTGTGGCTGAAGGAGTCCTAGATTCCTGCAGGTTGTCCCTACCAGGGCCCACTTTAGGAGACAGATAAGTAAAGCATTGCAGTCTTTACAGGTTTCTAATTTTACATCATGCCAGAATCCAGGTCCTGGAGGAACATGTCAATTTTTTGGAAACTGTTCTTAATTGAGGTGCAGAACAGGTCCCCTGTTAAGTTCCTTCTGCTCTCCCCACTACAGGCAGTGAGCTGTATTGTTCTTATGCATGTCCCAGAGTGTCTCCTACATACCACATGTGGTGACTCAGTATCAGCATCCTTGCCTACTGACCCTGGTGGTGCAGTTTCAGCATCACCAATTAGAGGCATCAGTTGCCTGATGAGAGGATTCATCTGCATGAGGGAGATCCACCTTCTACAGGACACATTCTCACCAGGAAGGACACAGTGCTGGTCTTGTGGGCTCCAGATACTGGGCTCTTCTATTTATGACCTCAGAAACCAGGATAGACCTGAACACAAACATCCTTGAGTCTTTCAGGTTGTGACCAGTTGGGTGAAAGAACAATGATATCAGGTGTGTCCTTCTTGGTCTGTAACTCTAGCTGCACCTCATGACACACCAGGATGTCCCAAATACCCCAATGAGAAAAATCTTACAGTGATCACCAAGAGGAGAGTGATAAATGGGCTTGAGGCCTTGGGACTCTGAACAAGTGGTGGGATGTAGTGGAGGTAGAGGCTTCTCAAGGCTGTCCTGTCTTCTCCTCTGTCTCTGCTGCTGTCTGCAGGTTCACTGAATTCTCTCAGATGAACCTGGGCCTGCAGCTCAAACAGCTCTAGCCCTCTCTCATCACACTGTGTGCCTGACACTGTGGCATTCAGTATTTGCTAAGATTTCATATCATGTGAAACACAATATAAGTCTACATATTAGGATTGTTATAACCTGAAATCTGTTCCTTTCTGTGGACAGCCCATTTGCTTCATCTATTTTACCTATAAATTATTTTAATTCCTCAAGATGATATTTTAATGTTAAGTGGTTGTTCTGTACTTGGAAGACTTTATCTCCAGTAGGATCCATTTCTGGAAATGTCTTTTCTCAGCACCATCCACCTGCAACAAGGTCTGTAGCCACTTCTCAATGATCAGTTCTCTCTTCTCCCTGTCAGGGCCTGCCTGATATTTATTAATATTCCCCTTGATATTCTGAGATATTCTGGAGGTATCCTGTGGTCTGTGTGGTGCCTAGGAGCATGATGTACCCTCCTTATGGAATTCTCCTGTCTTCCATTCTTCCAGAATCTCCTTAACTCTGCTACCCACACTGTGATTCTGATACACATGCTGTACCAGATTGCAGGGCTCTGCTGGGGTTTAGATATCCTGTATCTTCTGTTTAATGGGTGATCATTCATTTTGCTATTTTATATATTTCATTGAGTAATGAAAAGATAGTGATGTTTATTTTATCCACATTTTGGTAGAGTTGAAAATGAGACAAATAGTTTTCTATTCATTCACAAGTTGCAGCAAATGCTAGGTACAACTTCAGTAGCAAAATTTGAACTCTTATTTGAATCAGGGTTCTAGGATCAATGACTGAATGTGACATTTGAACATCCATGACTGAATACACAAACACACACACACACACACACACACACACACACACACACACACACAAAAAAAAACCGAGAAAGAAACAGAAGGAAATTCATGGAACATTTTAGACATTTCAAGGATCTGTTGTTAGCTGGAATTAAGAAAATCCATCAGAGGGCATCTGGCCAAATCTCAGGTAATGAGTTATTCTTGAAGATGTCTTTTTTTGGCCTGGCAACAACAAATGCACCTGGGACATCATGTCGAGAACAGGAAATATGTCCTTAACCACAGGACACATCAGTGATGATGCTGGTCCAGCTGAAGTGCAAGGCAGGGAGAGGAGGTGGAGGTTCATCTGACTTCCCAGAATGAGTGTGACCATAAGGTCCACAGTCACATCTGAGGGATAGTGGCCTGTGTGTGAGAATCTTATCTCAGCTCTGCCTTCAAGAGAAAGGCAACTGTGGGAGGTGCATATGCAAGGCTTTTGTTCTATTCATTATGAACCTGTTTCAAAGGTTCATAATCTTATGACTAACTATGCAGTTATGTATGAATATTTTAGGAAAACTTAGATATATATGACTGATAAATACAGAATCAACTGAGGCAAGCTGAAATAAAGTAAAGAAAATAATCTATGAGAATTTGAGAAATAGTGAATATTATGATACTGAAGTATTTAATATTGAATATGAGAGAGAAAGACAAAGAGAAAGATAGAGGCAGAGAAACAGAAAGACATGCTGCATTTATGAATACCTAATTTCTAAAGTCTAAAAGGGAAGTGCAGGCCAACATTCTGTTCAGTACACTATCACAGGATGAGAACACTGAAGCCCCTGGACACTGCCAAGAGTCCAACCAGACTTCCCCCTCCCTTCTTTCTTGAGGTCTCTGTGTGCTGCTAGGGCTGAACTGGAGGACCAGGTCTCCTGAGGGGCTGAGGATAAGAGAGGGCTCTGAGTTCTCAGAATATAGAAATAAGATTAACTTACTAAAATGAAGCATTTATTACTGAATGAGACAAGTTCTTCTCATCCAGAAAAAATTAATACATTCATTTTAGATCATGATTAATTGTCATATTAGAGAAAGTATTTTATGGATGAGTCTTAAATGAAGTTGCTAGGTTGCTGAGGAGAAATTTGCTTTTCAGCACAATGAAAGAGACCTCCAATGGAAACAAGAGTAGCAAAATATAAGAAGTGATTCCTATCAATACCTACATGACAGACTTGGAGGGATGTAGAGACAGAGCAGGAAGAGACTTGGGTAAGCAATGTCATACCAGATTCTGTAAGGACATCCTTAAAAAACAAGACATTTGTACATGAAGCTGGTTTTTGAGTTTGGTGTTAATGAGAATGCTCTGCTAGTTAAAAGCACCAGAGATTTATCTCTGGGTTCACACTGAGGTCCTCTCTGTCTGTCTTGCAAGGTAAAACACAACCTTGTCCTTGGAGATAACAGATTCAGCTGCAAGGAAAAGTGGTTCTTATTTGTGTCGGCAGTCAGGGAGATGCAGTCTTGGAAAGCCAAGTTGTAGTTTTCACTTCCCAACAAGTACCCCATCCAATGTAGAGCTTTCCTATGAGGCTGGTGGATCCAATCCCAGAAGTAACTGGAGACAGAACACTGTTGAGTGTGTAAGTGAGGAACAGGGTATATTCAGCTTTAATAGGCTTTTTCCTGATTCCAAAAGCATCATATCAGACAGCACACCCAAGAGCAAGGGGAATTTTGAAGAATCTTCCATTCCTACACCCTGGTCACTAAAATATCTAGAGACTCCATTACCCTCACTCAGGGGAGTAGCCTTCAGGCACAGAAGGGTCCATGTTGTTTGCATGTTGCCTGTAGGATGAATACCTCCCCAAGAGACTAGCTGGAGACAATAATTTATTATGCTAGCTCCTAGACAAATTTGAACGTATGTGTTGAGGGGGTACATATATGTTGCTGAGCCAAGGTGACTGTCACAAGAGTCCAATGTCTGGCATTATTGTGTAGGAGAGTGCTGAGTCTGGCACTGAGCATGTGAGATTTATCCCTGCCTAAGCTGTACTGTGTTCTGTGGCTTTGCATGGTGGTTGATGCAGGTGATGGACATGAAAAGGAAATGTTGAATTTTCCCTCCTGTCTTTTATTGTTGAGGAATATCCAGTGTCAAACCAGGTAGAAGACTCTTTGCACTGATGAATCCAGCAGGCAGCTCTTGTGATCTCAATGCCAGTGGGCTGGGGGACTATAGTGTCTAAATCACCAGTGAGGAGCCGGCTTTGAGTTCATTTTAAATAGTTTGCAAGCAGGAATACAAGGCAGGTGGCAGGTAAATATATAATTGGCTGCCTGAATCGAGTTAAGTCAGAAATTTTCAGTCAAGTACACCCTAAATAGATTTACTTAAAAACAATCATTTAATGTAATGTAGGAACATCCAGGGGACAAGGAGAGGGGACATGAGTGGAGCAAGCAAAGTTAAAAGTATCCTTGATTGTACTACTTTGTTCCAACCAAAGTCATGGAAACAAGTTGGAAACAAAATACATGATGCTGAGGGAGCTAAACATGGTGGACCGATAAGGAGCAGGATATAGAACATCTCTGAGAGAGATACCTCAGATGTCAGAATAAAGCATTTTGGAGGGATCCAGAGAGAGGGAGATGAATACTTTCAACCCAGCAGGAGACTGAAGGGAGAAGAGCTGCTCACATATGAAGTCTCTGGGCTACAATTAGAAAAGCAGGGATCAGCGGTCACAGTGCTCTGACCAAGCCACCTGAATTCACACCAAGTCTGGCCTAAGTGCCTGAACCTGAGCCAATGTGACTGGCCTGAACCACCCCATGCATGGAGCTGAGCAGCCCCACACATGACTTGCCTGGAGTCACCTTGAATTACCACCATGGCCATGCTTAAGTTGAAGTTTGGGAAGTCCAATAGAGAATGGAGCCAGAAATGGACCTACATTAACCCATGGAGAGTTGGGAATAAGACCTTCCCATGGGAAAGGGGTGACAAACTGGATGACATGTTGGAGTTGGGCAGGACAGGCCTGAACTGGGCACAGCAGTGACTTCAGTGGTTGCTCCCCTCCCAGAGCAGATTGGTGGGATCTGCTTGGCCTGAGTCACACCCCTGGCTGGGACACAATAATCATCCCAAACCAATTCCCTATGTGCAGCATGCACTGACTCAGTGAAAGCCCCAAAGGTTGGCTGGCCCAGAGGGGAGGGGCCAGCATACAGTGACCCTGCCTGCACCTCAGTGAGTGACAGCAGACTGGAGAGAGCAGAATCTCTTAGCCAGCATGTTTCAGAAGAGCTATAATCAACAGGGAAAGGAGCTGGACACTCCACCATACACTTGTATAGAAGGAACAAAAAACATGACAAGAGAAAGAAATAAGAAAAAGCCTCCAGCCCCCAAACCTGGGAATAGTGATTCAGGAAAGGTAAATACAAAAGAGATTGAGGGCAGCAAACATGCAACATCAAACACATCAGCAGACGTAAAGACTTATTTTCAGGACCTCATATATGAGCTGAAATATTAATTAAAGTTAAGCAAGATATAAGTAGATTAATAAAAGAAATACTAAACACCTCTTAAGAAGCCACAAACAGAAGAATGGAGCAACAAAAAAGGAGAGAAACATTCGATGAAAAATACAAAGAAAACCTAGAATACATGAAGCAGATTCAAAGAGATTACCAGGAAACTAAAAACTCCATTGAAGGCTGGCAAAACTGCTTGAAAGAAACCTAAGATAGACTATCAAACCTAGAAGACAGGTTTGCAATGTGTGATCATGAAAGGAAAGATCTCTTAAAAATAACAAGTAATAGGAAGTAATAATATAAAGCCTAGAAGACAACAAGAGGATCTATAAATCTATAACCTAAGAATAAAACATGGGAATGAAGAAGCAGGAGTCAAAACAAAGAAATTACAAAGGCTATTCACATAAATTATTAAGGAAAACCTCCCAAGCATAACAAAAGGAAATGATATTCAGATGTATGAAACATAAAGAACTCCAACCACCTACAACCAAAACAGAGCTACACCCAGACACACAGTAATCAAGATCCCAGAAATTCAACACAAGAAAAGAATATTAAAAGCTCTCAGAGAAAAGTAACCATCACCTATAAAGAAAAACCTATCAAGATCATGGCAGAATTCTTGACACACAACATCAAATCAAGAAGAGCTTGGCGTGAAGAAATTCAAGCCCTAAAAGAAAATAACCTCCAGCCCAGATTGATGTACCCTGCAAAACTGTCTCAAAATTAATGGAGAAACAAATGCTTCCACGACAAAGAGGAATTGGCGTAATTTGTGACCACTAATCCAACCCTACAAAAAATACTGAAGGGCAGTCTAGAGAGATAGAGAAGAAAAATACCAGGATTTCTGGAACAGTGGCAGAGAGCCCTCAATGAATGGGGCAGAAGTGGAAAGAAAGAGAAAACTAGACAAACAATGGAAGAAAAATAGCATAACATAAATCAGGCATAGAGGATTGGCTTTAATCTATAATATGGATGGTGTTGATACACTAAAAAAATATAGGGAGAGTTGATCGGGAGATAGGGTCCATTGAGATGCTATGTATTGGAAACATAATTAAGCTGAAAGAGAGTTTATTGACAGAATGTCAAATATGAGAAAACAATGCTCTATGTGACAAGCAATCAGAGAGAAATAGGGGCAAATCAACCAGCACCTGCATATAGGTTTAAAAGACATGATACTTTTGTGCAGTAGAGAACTAACTACTCAGCTATAACAAAGATATACCTTGAGGCTTTTATAGGTAAAGGAATACAACTCGAGATCATGCCCAGGAGTCAGAAGGTTCAGAACCAGTTAGGGTAAATAGCAGGTTGCTCCCCCCAATCTAAAAACTGAGGAAGTTAGTGGGACCCAAAATGTGCACTGCACCTTGTGGGAGTGAAAGGAGTGGAATTGTCTAAAAAAGGAAGGCAGAGGATATTGGTAATAGTGTAACAGGATTTAAAATCTACATTATTCTCACTACTCTGTTTATATGGATTATATCCTGTTCCAGTTTGTCTACTTGCAATAGATTGTAGCACACTGACAGCTATCCCAAAAATAGCAGGATATGTTATGGTATTCATCCTTAATTTCCTGTTAACTCAATGAGAAGCCCTATATAACTTATGCTGTCTTATTATGACTGAACTTATTTGAATCTTGTTTGTTAGACTGCTGTTTTGTAATGACTGATTTTATTTGAATGTGTTATGCTTGATAGTATCAAGTCTAAGAGTATAGACAACTACTCTGAAGATGACAAGATTCACTACGATGCTCACTCTGATTTGACTATGACATGCTTTTGAAGTCTTGTAATGTCTCCAGTGTTTTGTTTTTATTAATATTATAATATACTGCTGAGACATCATAGTAACCACTGTAGATCACCTTGTATTGTGGTTTTATATGACTTTTTCATTTCATGTTTTTCTAGGAATTTGTTTTGTTTGGTCTTGGTTTGTTTTGTTTTTCCCTCCAATACAGAAAGTATAGATATACCTGTAGAGTCTCGTGCATGTGTAGAACTTATAAAGAGTTTATGAGAACCAATTTTATAACACATGATGAAATGAACAGCTACTTTGAAGAAAAGAGACACAACAGTGCCCAGTGCTGATTCTGTAGCATCATGATGTGAAATCCAGCAATACTATCATTCTTTATTCAGAATGATTTTAGCCTGTTTTGTTTAAATTCGACATACATGAAAGTATGGAAAGCTATTTTGAAGAGAATGAGGGACACAATGACAGCCATTGTTGGCTTCTCCATTGCCTGATCTAGAAGACCTACAACACCTTCTTCATCCTGTTCAGATCAGTTTCATACTATGTTATTTCATGTGTATTCTCTGTATGTGAAGATATGGACAACTATTTGGAAGAAAACAAGAGACAATATGATAGATAGTGAAGATCTCTGATTGTCTTGCTTTGAAATTTATGTCTCTTACATTACTTTCTTGTGTTTTTTTTGTTTTGTTTAATTTTACCTTCTTTAAATAAAAAAGATACATAATGTTTTAACTAAGGGAATCACAAGCTAGGAATAGTCAGACTTATTAGCATTAACAGAAGAAAAGCAGCTGGGCAGTCAAGGCTGACTATATTTAGCAGGGTGCTTACATGACAAGCAACAGGAGGATAGGCAGAGGCCACTATGTGATTTTTTCACTTGCTATCAGGTCTGTAAATTTGCTATGCTAAGTGTGGACTTACTATTTTATACTCCTGTCTTACACTGTGAGACCATCAGACTGTGGCCTCAATTGCAAAGTTCAAATTAGGGGAAATACTTATGATTTTGTAATAAAATCATTTAAAAACCTCTTCTGCTAACTTGTGAAATCCAGTGTGGTCCTGTTTCCTATATATGCCCTAATGTACAAAAGCCCAGCAGAGCTCCTTGTCCATATGGAACTGTCCCTAAGTACTCATCTATCTACATCTTCCATCTTTCATTCTTTTCTTTTTAAAGTCCATTGGATAAGCACCTGCAGCATGTTCTTGCCTGGGTTGTGCTTCATAGTGAGGACCAGCTTTGCAAAAGCTGTCACCATGTCTCCTACATACCTTTGCCAACTTGAGCTCCTACCAGCAAAGAATGCTAGTATTTGCTTCTCAGCAGGTTACAGGGCTGGTAACCACATGTGAGGGCTGAGTTGTTTGGGAAAAGCACTATGTGGTTTCATGTTGTTATTTAATGTGAGGTTCCCTAATTTAAATAATGGGAATATGAGAAGAGTTTCCAAAGATGGCGGACCGGTAGGTAGCAGGATAGGGATCCTCTCTGAGAGAGACACATCAAATGCCAGAATAGAACACCCTGGAGAGATGCAAACAGAGGGAGATGGAGTCTCTCAACCCAGGAAGAAATTAAAGTGCAAAAAACTGCTCAAATATGAGGTCCTAGGGCTACCATTAGAGTAGCTAATGCTCTTGCTGAGCCCCCTGAATTCCTGCCCAAGACTGACCTGACCAACTGAACCGCACCGATGAGACTGGCTTGAACATCTCTGAGCATGGAGCTGAACATCCCTGCATGAGGTTCACTTACAATGGGCCCTGCATGTGAACTACCCAGAGGCACTGTGAATTCACTCTACATCCGTAATGAGGTCAGAGGTCAGGCAACCCAGCAGTTCTCAGGGACTAGCATCAATATGCAGTGAGTGATGGGAATAAGACCCTCCCACAGGAAAGGGGCAACCAACTGGATGCCATGTTTGATTTGGGCAGGAGAGCCCTAACTCCATAAGGAAGTGGTTTCAGTTGGTTACTCCACTCTCTGACCAGATTGGTGGGATCAGCTTGGACTGGGTTGTGGCCCTGGTCTGGACCCAATGGGTGACTACAAATTAATTCCCTGAGCATGGTGCACAATGACTCAGTGAAGGGCCACACAGTTTGACTGTCCTTGAGGGGAGAGCCAGCGCACACTGCCCTTGCTTGAACTTTAATCTCTGATAGCAGACTGCAGAGAGCAGAAGCCCCTAACCTGTATGCTGTAGAGGAACCTTAACCAACAAGAAAAGAGGCTGGGAATTGCACTATACACTTGTATGGAAGGAACCAAAAACATGATGAGAGAAACAAGAAAAAAACCCCATCCCCCAACCCTAGGAGTATTGATCCAGGAGAGGTAAATATGAAAGAGATTGAGAGCAGCAAACATGCAAATTCAAACACAGTGTCAGTGGACATAAAGAGATATCTTCAGGACATCGTCAATGAGATCAAAACTGAAATATTAATTCAAATAAAACAAGAGATAAGTAGATTAATAAAAGACAGGCTGGGAACCACTCAGGAAGACACAGACAGAAGAATGGAAAAACACAAAAGGAGAGAAACATTCAATGAAGAATATAAAGCAAACCTAGATTTCGTGAATCAGATTCAAAGAGATTACCAGGAAACTAAAGACTCCATAGAAAGCTGGCAAAACTGCTTGAAAGAAACCAAAGATAGACTATCACAATTTGAACACAGGCTTGCAATGTGTGAACATGAAAGGGAAGATCTCTTAAAAATAACAAGGGATCAGGCAGTAACAATTGAAAGGCTAGAGGATGACAAGAGGTTCTATAACTTAAGAGTAAAGCATGTGAATGAAGAAGCAGGAGTCAAAACAGAGAAACAGCAAAGTCTATTCACAGAAATTATTAAGGAAAACTTCCCAAACATAGAAAAAGGAAATTATATGCAGATGTATAAAGCATACAGAACTCCAGCCACTTACAAACAGAGCTACAACTAGACATATAATAATCAAGATCCCAGAAATTCAATTTAATAACAGAATATTAAAAGCCAGCAGAAAACAGAAACAGATCACCTATAAAGGAAAAGCCATCAAAATCGTGGCAGATTTCTCGACACAGACCATCAGGTCAAGAAGAGCTTGGAGTGAAGTAATTCAAGCCCTGAAGGAGAACAACCTCTAGCCCAGATTGATGTATCCTGCAAAACTCTCTCTAGAAATTAATGGAGAAGCAAAATGCGTCCATGACAAATAGGAACTGGAAGAATTTGGGACCACCAATGAAACACTACAAAAAATACTGAAGGACATTTTAGAGAGAGAGAAAAAGAATATGAGCATTTCAAGAACAGTGGCAGAGAAGCCTCAGTGAACAGGGTAGACAGTGGAGTGGAAGAGAAAAATAGGCAATCAGTGGCAGAAAAACAGAATAGCAGAAACAAGGCCAAAAAGATTGGCTGTAATCTCTAGTATAGATGGCCTAGAAAAACTAACAGAGAGAAACACAGCAGAGTAGATCAGGAGATAGGGTCCATTGAGAGGCTCTATATAGGCAGGCAGTGGGACCCAAAATAAGCAGTGTACCCTATGGGAATGAAAGGGGAGGAATTGTCTAAAAAAGGAAGACAGTGGATATTGTTGATGGAGTAACAAGATTTAAAATCTACATTATTCTCATCACTCTGCTTGGATGGATTACATGCTGTTCCAGTTTATCTACTTACACTAGACTTGAGGACAAGGTCAGCCATCCCAAAAATATGAGGACATATAATGTTGATCATCCTTAATTTCCTATCAACTAAATCTGAAGCCCTGTATAACTTATACTGTCTTATTATGACTGATCTTATTGGAATCTGGTTTGTTAGATTTCTGTTTTGTATTGACTGATTTTATTTAAATCTGTTATGATTGATAGCATCAAGTCTACGAGTATAGGCAACTACACTGAAGATGACAAGATTCACTAAAATACCCAGTCCTGTTTGATTATTACTTGCTTCTGAAGTCTTATAATGTCTCCAATTCTTTGTTTTTATTAGTGTTGTTATACTTTGCTGAGATAACATGGTAATCATTGTATATCACCTTGTATTGTGGTTTTATATGACTTTTTGTTTCATGCTTTTCTAGGAATTGTTTTGTCTTGCTTTGTTTTGTTTTCCCCTCTAATACAGAAAGGATAGAGATACATGTAGAGACTCATGCATGTGTAGAGCTTATAAACAGTTTAGAGAACCAACTATATAACATATGTTGAAATGAACAAGTATTTTGAAGAAAAAGAGACATACAGTACCCAATGCTGATTCTATAATGTCCTGATGTGAAATCCAGCAAAACTATCATTCTTTGTTCAAAATGATTTTAGCTTGTTTTGTTGTGCTTAAGTTCAACACACATGAAGATATGGATAGCAGTTTTGAGGAGAATGAGAGACACTATGACAGCCATTCTTGGCTTCCCTATTATCTTGAAAACCTGAAATGCCTTCCTTGTCCTTATCAGATCAACTCATACTATGTTGTTTCATGTGAATTCCCTGTATGTGACAATATGGACAACTATTTGGAAGAAAACAGGAGTCAATATGATAGAGAGTGAATATTTCCAATTGGTTAGCTTTGAAATTTATGTCTCTTACATTGCTTCCTTGTGAGCCACTTTGTTCTGTTTTTTTGTGCTTAATTTTACCCTTTTGATATAATTGCTTGTGTATCCGAGTGAGTAAGATGGATGACCATATTGCTGTTTTTGTCAGATTGTGGAGCAAAACTGTTAACGGTCTCACTGTTTGAATGTTTACTTTACATGTTTTAACTTTGTAATTTGAACAACTATTTCAAAGAAGTCAGTATGTAATTTGTCAAGTAATAATTTCTTAGGATTTTTTTGTTCTTTTCCTTTTTTCCTTGGAATTCTATATTGTTGCTACATTTTATTCTGTTTTTTTTTCTCTTTAAATAAATTTTAAAAAATGGGAATAGAACAATCACAGGCTTCTTGGTAATCTGCATATGTTTTTAAATAATGTGACATGGCTAACATATTTTCAGGGATTTTCAAAGGAAAATTTTACAATTCTTAGTGGTTTCTTAAGACACTGTTCAGAAACTTGTATTCTACTTTTCTTGTAAGTTTTAGAATGAAAATAGAATTGAAAATATGACACAGAATTTTAAAGCAACATGATAGGGTATTAGCAATGGTTAATAGATTGTGTATTGCTATCTTCAAAGCCATTGCTCAGATTACAAAATATAGGCATAAAAATAATCAAAAAATGAAAACACAAACCATTGCTAGTAATCTGTTTTAGTACCTGCAGCTGCTTTGTTTGAGCTCCATGATTTTTCCTGATGAATCTTTTTGTTATTTCCAGGGGAAAATGTTTACATAGATTTCAGAAATGCCATGCTTACTGAAGATTTGGTTTTAGTGCCTCTGGAATATAAAGATTGAAACTAACACAAGGGAGATGAAACATGCACTTATTGAGACCAGGCAACCTCATAGATGTACCAAGATGGAAACATCTGGATGATAGGTACTGCCACTGGCTGGTCAGGACATTTTGGGGGTTGTGACTGAGACATCCCCTAGATGGAAATTACATGCAGAGAGGAGCAATTCATAGTAGATAAAATCTTCCATTAGGGGTGGAGGAAGTTGGAGTTATAGAAAAGTGGATCATAGGGGTCATATAGGACCTCAGATAAAGGGAGTTTAGAGAAAGCTCAGTCATGAGGGCCATCCAAAAGTGGAATATGATAATTTTTGGCCTAGGGAAACAAAAAATGGTTTTGGATCCTATTTATGTCCATCTGTTTATTTAATTGATATGTTTGTACTATTTCTTATGAATTTTATATTTTTAGGTTACAGTTACAGCTGTGTGCTGCTTCAGTACAGAGATTTCTACTTAGAAAATTTGCTGGAAGACAGTCAGATTTATGATGTAAAAACCTGAGAACACAGAAAAAAGGAAGATAAGAGAAGAACATTATCTGTCCTGCAGAATTGAGCTCTGCAATCCTTTTTTGATTTCCATTATACTAATTACAAATCTCTTTTAGTTCATTAAAAGAACCATTTCTGCTTTCATTGTTTGGTTGCTTATTCATATTTTTTCATCCTTAATCTTGTAACTTGAACAACTACTTTAAGATAGTAATATGCAATATATTAATTAAAGATAATTTCCTACTATTTTTTGAAAT
>PVJX010044441.1:0-13185 GCA_004027295.1 Dolichotis patagonum
TTTGTTCTTTGAAGGAATAAATAAAATTGATAATCCCTTAGCCAACCTTATTTAAAAGAAGGAAAGAAAAAACGCAAATTCATGCTACAAGGAATGAAAAGGGTGAAATCACTACAGACTCTGTGGAAATACAGAAGATTGTCAATACCTATTTCGAAAAACTCTGCTCTTAAAGGCTTGATAACACAGAAGAAATGGAAAGATTTCTAGAAACATATGAATTACCAAAGCTGGATCAAGAAGATGTAAATCTGCTGAATTACCCAGTTTCAATTAATGAAATTGAAAAGAAAAGCCCAGGTCCAGACAGATTCATTGAAGAAGTCTACAAGAAATTCAAAGAAGATTTAATCCTGATACCCCACAAACTCTTCAATGAAATTGAAAGGGAAACAATTCTCCCTAACTCATTCTTAGAAGCAAATTTTAATCTAATACCAAAACCTGAGAAACACCCAACCAAAAAAAGAGAACTACAGGCCAATCCCCTAATGAAAATAGATTCAAAAATTCTCACTAAAATATTAGCAAACAGAATGCAGCAAAACATCAAGTAGATTATATACCATGACCAAGTGGGATTCATCGCAGGAATACAGGGTTTTCAACATATGCAAATTCAATAAATGTAATCCACCATATCAATAGAGTCAAAAGTATGAACCACATGATCATCTCTATACATGCAGAAAAAGCTTTTGATAAGTTCCAACACTTATTCATGAGAAGAACCTTATAGAAAATTGGAATAGATGATCTATACCTCAATATGATAAAGGCCATCTATGACAAAGCAACAGCCAGCATTATTTAAATGGCCCCAAACTGAAAACCTTTACCCTAAAATCAGGTACAAGACCAGGATGTCCATTATCAACACTCCTATTATATATAGTGCTAGAAATACTAGCCAGAACAATTAGACAACAGAGAAAAATAAAAACAGTAAGGATAGGAAAAAAGATGTTAAATTATCATTATTTGCAGATGACATGATACTCCACAAAGAAGACTCCCAAAACTCAATTGAAAGACTCCTAGGTATAGTAAATAAATTCGGTAATATAGCTGGATAGAAAGTCAACTCTCCAAAATCAATAGCGTTCCTATACACTAATAAAAAGTCACTGAGAGAGAAATAAGAGAAGCCACACCCTTCACAATGCCATCAAAAAATGAATACTTAGGAATCAATCTAACAAAAGAAGTAAAAGATCTATTTAGGAGAAATTATAATACCCTGAGAAAGAAATCAAAAAGGACCTCAGAAAATGGAAAAACATGGCTTGTTCATTTATAGGAAGAACAAACATTGTGAAAATGACCATTCTCCTAAAATTGTTATATAGATTCGATGCAATCTCAATCAAAATACTATTAACATACTTCACAGATGTAGAGAAATCACTTCTAAAATTCATCTGGACCCAGAAGAGACCTAGAATAGCAAAGGCAATTCTAATCAACAAAGGCAAGGCAGGAGGCATCACAATCTCTGACTTGATGTTATACTATAAAGCTACTGTAATAAAATCAGCATGATACTGAAATAAAAACATACCTGAAGATCAATGGAATAGCTTAGAATATACAACTACAACTATAAACACACTCAGCCACCTTGTACTTGATAAAGGGCCCCAACACATTCACTGGAAGAAAGATAGTCTCTTTAATAAATGGTGATGGAAAAATTGACTATCTACATACCGAAAACTGAAACTAGACACATGCCTGTCACCATGTACTAAAGTGTAAATGGATCAAAGATATAAACATTAAAACAGAAACATTAGTTTGTTTGGAAGCCAAATTAGGTAGAAATATTGAAGACATTGGTATAGGTAGAAAATTCATGAAAAAAAATCAAACCACATGGAAAAACCTTCACAGAATGAATAACTCAGATCACATCCTATTAAAGAGTTTTTGCATGTCAAAATGAATCTTCATCATAGTAAAAAGAAAACACACAAACTGGGAAAATGTCTTAGTGAACTGTCCCTCAGACAAAGGAACTCTGTCTAGAACATATAATGAATTAAAAAAAGTCAGATCCCTAAAATTCAAATACCCATTCTAAAAATAGGCATCTGAGATGAGTAAACAGTTCTCAGATGAAGAAATACAAATGGCAAATAAATATATGAAAAAATGTTCAGCATCACTGGTCTTTAGAGAAAGGCAAAATAAAACCACACTGAGATTTCATCTCACTCCAGAAAGAGCACCCAAGATAAAGAAAACTACCAAAAACAAATTCTGGGGAGGCTGTGGTGAAAAAGGAACACTTCTGCACTTTTGGTGGCTGTGCAGACTGGTGCAACCTCTGTGAAGGTCAGTTTGGAGGTTCCTCAAAAAGTTGAGATTGGACCCAGCTATTCCACTTCTGGGTATATTCCCAGAAGAACTGAAAACATCATACCACAGTGTTATATGTGCACCCACGTTTATAGCAGCACAATTTTAGTAGCCATATTTTGGAAACAACCTAAATTCTCATCAACTGAGGAATGAATAAAAAGGATGTGCTATTTTTGTACAATGGAATACTACTCAGCAATAAAGAATGATCTCATTGAGATATTTATAAATAAATGGATGCAACTTGAGACCATACTTATAAGTGAAATAAATCACACTCAAATGTGTAAATACCATATAGTCTCCCTAGTGTGAGAAATGGTAAGGGTATATAAGATACAAAAAACTCAATAAATAAAGTGATGGGATAAGAATCTGCTTAAAAGGAAAAAAATAATGTCGTAGAGAAAATGAGGAAAAACAGAAAGGAAGGGAAAAGAAAATATATCTAACATTATATAAACACACTTAGGATAGCTAAGATGACTGTGATACAAATTCTATAATTTCTTGGAACAAAATAGTTAACATTCATAGGATTGAAACAATTGTGCATATTATTTTATGGTGATCTGAGGAACCCTTGAAGATCGTTACATAAAATAACAACCTTAGTTTGCTCCTACCGTCTTGTTTTGAAGCCCTATATTTTCAGTGTTTTGGGCTCTTTCTTATTGGTATTTATTTATCTTTTTGTTTCATGTTTTTCTAGGAATTTGTTTTGTTTTGTTTTTACCTCTAATACAGAAATTATATATACACATGTAGAGACTCATACATGCATAGAACTTCTTCCAAACAGTTTAGGAGAATGATTATATAATGCATGATGAAATGAACAGCTACTTTGAAGTATAAGAGACACTAAGGTACCCAGCACTGATTCTATAGCATCATGCTGTGAAATCCAGCAATACTATTATTCTTTGTTCACAGTGATTTTAGTCTGTTTTGTATTGTTTAATTTCAACATACATGAAGGTATGGACAGCTATTTTGAAGAAAATGAGAGACATTATGGCAGCCATTGTTGACTTCCCTATTGTCTGGTTTTGAAGACCTAAAATGCCTTCATCATCCTGTTCTGATCAGTCTAATATTATTTTGTTGTAAGAATTCATTGTGTGTGCAGATATGAACAACTATTTAGAATAAAACAAGAGACAATATAATAGTGAAGATCTCCTGTTGTCTTGCTTTGAAATCTGTGTCTCTTACATTGTATTCTTCTGATATGTTTTTATGTGTTTTGTTGCGTTTGGTTTTACCCTCTTTAAAATAAAATTTAAAAAAATACCAAAAAATTCTCATGAAAACTTGCTCCCATTTGGTAAGGTATCGATTCACTTTTTTCATAGTTCTCTTTAGTATGCAGAAGATTTTCATTGAATGTATTCCTCCAGATTAATTTTGACAAAATCCAACATACTTTATACAAATAGAAGCATTGAGCAAGGTAAATATAAAAGGAAATTTTCTGAATTTTGTAAAAGGCATCTATAAGCCTAAAACTACTACAAGCACCATACATAATGGCATTTAATGAAGTCTATGTCATATTGTATTGAAGGTCCTCATCCAAGTGTAAAGAAATAAGAAAATCAAATGTAATTACAGAGCAATTAAGGTACCACTCATTATTGAGCAAAAATATGTAAATAAAAAGTGGAAAGAGTTAGACTCAACACAAACTCAGCAATTTTCAAAATATGGGGTCAGCATAAAAGCACGGTATATTTCACCTCAGTAAGAACAATTACATTATGTAAGAACAAGTTTATATGAATTTGAATAGACAAAACTAATCTTGGGCTCACGGAGTGGAAATCAGAGTACTGGTTTCCTGTTTGCCTCTGGGAAGAATGGAAAGTGAGTATGAGAAAACATTTTGTGGTATGTGTGTGTGTGTGTGTGTGTCTTTTGATATGCATACAAAAGATAAGATCAAGATAATTTTGCAACTAAGTTTATGTTACATAAGATTTTATTTCATCCTTTTTATACTTAACATTTATGGATAGCTTTGCCCAGAGTATATATACATGTGAACATAAAGCTGGATTGTCGACTTGATTGGCTTGGGAACTGCCTAGGGAATAAGGAAAGCACACTTGTGGGTGTTTGTTGGTAGGTAATAGAGGCATAACTTTGAAATCTATGTTGTGTGTGGTCCCTTACTCATTCGTCCCTGGCACTCTTCTCCTGCCTGATTCCCAGGTCATTAACTAAGCATCCCTGCTCAGACATGTCCTTTTTATATGATGTCTCTGCTTTGGAGCCAGTTGACTATGGACTGGATCCCATGACAATCTAAATTCTTTTTCTTGTATGTTGTGGATGTTGCATGTTTTGTACCACTGACAGTAAAGCTGATTAATATAATACATATATATTTATATACATACACATTATATGTGTATTTTATATATGCTATATAATATTATATATGCAATGTATATGTGCATAATATACATTACACATATCACTATATATATATTATACATATTGTTTGCACAAAGACATTTATATATTCATTTCGTAATTTATAAAAAATGTAATAGTAAACTAGTAGAAATAGTAATCCAGTGAATGACAAAAGTTTCATGCAATGGATCAACATATAGTCATTTAAAAGTTTTATACTTTTTATATACTTTATGTGGCCAAAAAATTTTTGTAGAAGTGACTAAGTTAATGTACTTTACTTGAAGTATTTATCCTAGGATCTATTGTTCACCCCATAGAAATTATGAGGATATTTAATAGGGATGCAGAAAATCAGAGTCAAATAAGTGTCAGAGTGAGGTGGAAATACAGGTGGAAGAGAGATGTACAAGAAAGAACTGATAGCAAAGGACACTGACGGCCTTAGAAACTCAAAAGGACAAAAAAGAGGTCTTCTGCTGGAGTCTTAATTCAGCCGTTGTGACATGTTGATTCTGGCTCCCTTCAGAATCATTTCAATCTTCTGAATTCTAGACTTGTGGTATGACAAAGTTGTGGTATTTAAGCTACTCAGTTTGTGGTAGGACTGGCTAATACTAGATATTATTAAACAATTGTCAAAACTCAAAGAAGAAAAATAGTACCTTGCTTCATCTGATCAGTGTGAGGTTTACATATTTGCAAATGTTTTAACTACTTCAGCTTCCTGAGATCTTGTTTCTTGTTGGTACTATGAATATGTAATTAAACTGTTAGTGAATTTTATGAAATGATTTATATATAAAGCATTTAATGTAGTTCTTATCCATGGATGATTTCCATGGATTACTTCCATTTTTCCCCTTATGTATAATATTTTGCCATGGTACCAAATACAGTCAGAACTGCATGTGCAAATATTTGGAAGGACTGCTATTTTCCCTACTATCCAGCCTCTTCTTACTTTCTCTAATGTTTTGCATTGGACACAGTGTGCCTTTTTGGAGCATTTTGGGAAAGGAACAAGAGATATTGAAAAGATAACTGGCCTGAGAAACATCAGGGGTTTTCAGTGTAGAGCTCCAGTGTTTTGTACGTGCCCCTCAAATTATTTCAGCAACTTCTATTAACCTATCTAGCAAATGGATGTTACCGCAAACAAACAGTGAAACAACACCAAGGATTTGGTGGCAGATTTATTTACATCCAGTTGTACTGATCAGAATCATTATCAAAATATCAGGCCTTGATCATGGATGGTCTAGGACTGATATGGGATAAGCAAGCAGGAAGCACAGAGGCAGAATTGCTTGTCAGTTGAGGATTGATTCTTAGAACATGCATCATAGTGACCAGCATGCATCACAGTGACCAGCTGTTTTTAAGAAACAAAAGTAATAGGAACTGTAACCTGATCTATTCCCTGGGCAACTGAAGTATACTGGCTATGAGGGCAGCGGGTATTTCCTGCTGCATGAGTATGCCCAATATGCACCCTTGCTTGACTATGGTGTGGCTGTAACGATTGAATCACAACATAGTAGTAAAAACGAGATAATAACATTTGTCAAACTTATTATCTGAGACTTGCTGAGTCGGAAATAAACATGATGACTAACATCATGACTAAATTTTTTTGTGAAAGGGTCATGGTGACTTGTGGTCACTGAATGATTAAGAATTTAATCTGTTTAATGTTCTTTTGAATGCATGGCTTATCATTGTTTCTCTTGATGTAATTAAATTCCAAAATATTTTCTATCAGTATGGCAGGTGTGCATACTTCGCCTACACCATATTTTATCTCAGCTTCACTTGACTAGCAGCAGGACTTCCCTCTAAGTCCATTGAGAAATACCTTGTTCTTGGAAGCTCTTGCTACTGCATACTGAATCTGCCTAATATTTCAGGCATGGACTCTACTGACGTTAGTTGAACTGACCTAAATTAATACTATATTTGACAAGCTGAAGACCCGATGCACAGAACCCAAGATGTAAAATACATGGATCAGTCAAAGATTCTGCATCTCAAAATAATTTACACATATTCAAGCAAACCTTAAAAAGTTTCTCCTAGGGAAATTTTGCTGGCTAATGGGGAACACTTGCCTTTTTATAACCTCTATTGCAGGACCTGATGATCCAACTCATTGTACCTTGATGTAAAACATAAACTTATTTGTGGTAGAAGAGTGGGAAATGTGTAGCTGGCCGTATTATCAAGGAAACTGCTGAACACTATCACTGCTTCTCTGCATTGTCAGGCTGGAAGCTGCCAGAAAGCAGAAGTAGATCGCGTCACGGTTTTTGCCCTCATGACCTGCTCTCATATCTGGCCTAGCATAATTAAAGGCTAGTTTCTTTGCAGACAGAGCATCCTTACATTTGCCTTCACTATTGTTTATTCTGCACTTCCTTTGAACAAAATAATGAACTCCATTTCCTTTTAGTCGTATTCTGTTTGATCCGTTTATCTCTTTGAAGACTGTCAGCAGAGCTATGTAGAAAAGTGGTCTGTGGGGATAAGTTTTGGTTTCTGACATTACTCTTTTAGCTATAGTCATCTTTAACAAATGAGACTTTTTCATGTTTCTCACCTCTTTGTATCTTCTTAATATAGATCAGTCTTCAAGGCTTACGTTTGTTTCACTGCTGTATATGTTACTGAATCTGTTAATACAGTGTTTCTTAGTGTTTTATGTTTGTATGTTAGGCAAGGTGTAAATGAAAGTTGTCCTCAAGTCAAAAGTCTAAATGTAAGTTAAAATCTGTAAGATGCATTTTATTATTGGTAAGTAGAAAACTAAGCTACAATGTCAGAATATTATAAAGGCATGTTATACTAATTCATTATATAAAACTGAATAGTAGTAATGGTAGCAAACAGAACACATCCCCTTGAAAATGCTTCAGACTTTAAAAGTTTTTGTTTTGTTAACTGTGGATCTGATTCTCTTGGGTTAAGCAAATGTCATGTGTACCTGGAAGGAAATATTGGTCTATAGTTTTTGACTAATTACAATGTTTTAAATAATTGATCTTAATTAACTAATTGAGCTTTTCTGAAAATATCTAAAAAGAAAAAGGATCAATAACTTTGCTGAGCCTTTGTCGAACAACCTCCCAGGCACCTGGCCCAGGCTCATGCTGGCCTCCTGCGTCAATGAGGCAAATGTTTCTGCCAGTCTTCTGGTCCCTTTTAATTAAACAGAAGTGTGCAGAGTACCACAACCAGTGGATCTGGTGTCCCCTAAGTACAGAGGTACAATAGATCCAGTCGAACAGAGGTCTCATAATTATGAAGTTTAAACTGCTCTAAGACTACATTTAAATGGAGCAAATTTGAAATGCAACCCTCCTAGGCAACAAGTCAAGGCTGGATGACATAAATGAGGCATTTATTTAACAGTGGTAGTGGTTTTGCACTGTCAGAAACCATGTCAATTTCAATAGTGGTGACTTGCTGCTCCACTGCAGTTTAAAGACAGGTATTACTTCATAAATTTTGTCTGTCGCTAAAAGTCATCACTAAGGGGAAGTGCAGTCTGAGATCTATTTCCCAAAGTCAGCTATTTCAAAGCTGCATGATTTACTGAAGGTCATAAAACTTTTTTCATCTTGGCCAAATGTCTTCCTACCACTGTCAATCAAGTTTGTTGATTTCTTGCAAAATTGGATTAATACCAGAGCAAGTTTTCTATTGTTAAACTTAAAAATAATCTTCGTATCCAACATAAGTGGGAAATATGCATCTGTACACAGTTCAATTGTGCAGATCACTGAAACTTGTCCATGTCAGGAACTTTTTATAATTACTCTGTAGTTCTAAGAAACATATTTCATTATCTCCATTATTATTTTATTAAGCCAATGAAGAATAACATAAGAACTCTAGATTCCATTCATGGGTCTGCTACTTATCTACTGGGTTTGGCCTCAGTTTCCATAATGTCTTTCTTTCTTTCTTTCTTTCTTTCTTTCTTTCTTTCTTTCTTTCTTTCTTTCTCTTTCTCTTTCTTCTTTCTTTCTTTCTCTTTCTTTCTTTCTTTCTTTCTTTCTTTCTTTCTTCTTTCTATTTAATTGTTCATTTATTTGTATTTCGGACAGAACTTAGTCTGTTTGCACTGAGCAATGTTTGTAGACTTTTTATTTTCAATTTTTTTTAATATTGAGATCCAGTTTCACACTGTCACTGAATTTCTTATCCTGCGATTAAAATTGGAATTGTCTTATCTCAACCTCTGAGAGTATTGGAATTAAAGGACTGTCCCACATTGCACAGCTGTTGAAAATATCTCTACATTTTCATGCTTATTAAAGCAGTATTCACAGTACTGAAGATGTGGCATCAAACCCAGTATTCATATATGAATAGAGAGATAATGACAATGTGTTACATGTACAAAAAATATCATTTATCCTTAAAATTGGAAATTCTGACACTACCTCCCATCAGCAGAGACACAAAATCCTACCAAAATATTAGAAAACCAAATGCAATAATCATATAAATCAGGTCAGTCATTATGAGCCAGTCAGACTTATCCAAGAAATGCATGTTGGTTCAACATAGGAAAGTCAATCAACTTATATTTGTATTGTTTGAAAAAATTACTTGATCCTCTTATTTAGCACAGATAAAAAGCCATCAAATTTAACATCTTTTCATAGTAAAATATTCAACAGATTAGGAATAGAATAGAACTTTTGAAACTGATAAAGGGGCACATATGTAAAATTCACAGCTAACACCATACTCAAAGATGAAAGACTGAAAGATTTTGCCCTAACATTGAGATGCCTGAGTTCACCATTTATTTTCATCATTTTCCTAGAGGTTGCACCCATGCCATAAAACAAGGAAAAGGAGCATCCTGATTGGAATGAAAACTGTCTGTATTTGTTGATAATATGATGTGGTACATAAAAAAAAAAACACAATATCATTCCAGAAGTATTAAAAAACTATTAAAACTAGTAAATTCAGAAAAGTTACTAAATACAAGATCACCATATAAAAATGAAATCCATTTTTACCTGTAAAAATAAACATTTCAAAAAGAAGATAAAGAAAAATTCTAAGTGTAATAGTATCAAAACAAAATGCAAAAATAAACCTAACGAAGATATACATGCCTTGTATTCAGAAAACTATAAAATCATTGCAAAAGCTAAACATAGAAATAGGTTGAAGCTATCCCATTTTCACGAATTGAATAATAAACATTGGCTATGGTGGAATATTGCTGAAAGTGGTAAGACTTTATATCTATGACTATCAAAACTCCAGCATCGCTTTTAGGGTTCCTTGTGCAGAAATGGACAAGCTGTCTTTAAACTCACATGAAACTTCATCAAAGTCTCTATCCTAGAAAGGGTCTTCAACAAAATAAAGGTAGAAGATTTATGCTTCTCAATTTTAAAACTTATTCATAGCAATGGTAAACAAAATTATGCAGTTCTGGCATAAGTGTAGACCTATAGGCCAGTGAAATAAAACTGAGACATAAAAAAGCAATACATCTATGATCAATTGTTTTTTGTTTAGAGTTCCAAAGCCACTGAATGGACACACAATTTTAAATAAGTATTTGTGCAACACTTAGATTTCCATCCACAGAAGAATGTTAGGCCTCTATTTTGCATTGCATTTTTTAAAAAATGCCAAATGTACCAAAGTTTTTAATTGTAGGAATTCATACTACAAGAAATCTTATCTATAAATCTTCATGATCTTGCATTAGGTATATGGAGCCTAATGCTTATGTATTCAGTAAGTGCATGTATATATACATGCATGTACACTATGTAGTTCATTTTGTGTAACTTGCATATCTTTCTACCAAGCTTAACTTGTACATTGCAAAAGAGGCTGCCAATACTGTACTACTTATAGTTGCAAATGTCTAAAATAAAAAAAATGATATTCAAAGAATCTTCTTTTTTGTTACTAGGTTTATTTGATCTCAACTAATCTTTCTAAAATTATTCTTGGCCTTCAATGCCATTTTCTTTTTATATATTTATGAACATTTTATAGTTGAGATTGATGCTTTTTTTCATATCTCCCTTCAGCCTAGATACTGACTTCTGTTGTAACTAATTACGTAGATAATCATAATTCCAGATTCTAAAGAGTCGGACATTAGGTTTAAACATATAAAAAATGGTAGAGATCAATGAACAATGGAAGATATCAATGGGCAATGGATAGAACATCATTCATTGTGAGAAGCAAATTATCTCAATGAGATTAGGAGAAATTTAACAGAATAATTACAGCCCTAAAACTCATGAGGAACTTTTGAACAAGACTGGGTGATATTAATGTTTTGATTAGTGTAGAGTTCTGGATGATGGGTATTCCTAAAATAGGAAGAATATTCTGTACCATTCTTTATGACTCTGGTGTTACTAATGGATTCTGTGCATAGCCTCTGTAGAATAAAAAGAACTTTCCATTACTGTATCCATTGAGTAAGAAAGTTCAGAAAATAAGTGGGGAGATGAGCCAAAGTTTGAAAATCACGGTTCTATGATGCTAATTTTCTCCCGTGGGAGAAACTAGAATACAGAAAAATTTTCAATAACATAACAAAGGTAAAATGTTGAAAAAACTTTAGGAATTTAGGGCTGGGGATTTAGCTCAGTGGCAAAAGTGCCTGCCTGGCAAGAGCAAGGTCATAAGTTCAATGATTTATCTGCTAAACCTTAACTTCACATTGAACTTTAAGTGAGCTAATATTTGACTGTCAATGTCAAAAACTTGGTAGAGCCTGACACATTTGGAAGTCCATTTCACTATTTGTTTCATTTGTAAGAGAAAACAAACTGTGAAAATCTGAAAATGTTTTCTCTTAAAATATCCCTATGGAAGTCCTATCTGCTTGTGAAACACCTAGTGTGACCTGTAATTTTAATTGTCAACTTGACTGGACTAAGAAATGCCTAGTGGGTTTCAAAGGCAGGCTTCCTCAGGAGGTGGGTTTCCAGTGACTATTTGTATGGTAGAAAACTGAGAGGGGAGAGATCCAGCAGAACTGTGAGTGGCCCAGGAAGAATGATAGCGAAAAGAGGAAGTCAAAAGTCCATTCTGTTTGAGCAAGCACGTCTTTTGCTAGTTACTGCCATTACCTGAGAACATCCGATCTTAGCTGCTTTATCCTGTGCCTCTGGATTCATGCCAGAGACTGCAGGGGTCTGCTAGATCTTCAATTTCGGACTAGTGCTGCATCCTGGGTCACTCTCGTTCTGCCATTTCCATGTTCTTAGGCATAGCGATTGCCAGATTCTGTGCCTCTTCAGTGTGCAGAAAGCCACATGGAGTATATTGACTCTGGTCTTGTATGCCTAGTACATTCTAGCATTATCTATTGATTCACCATTAGAGATCTTTACACAATATGTTTCCTTGGGGTTGACTTGCTGAAATAAAGGTGATTATTCTTACATTGTGTAAGGATAATATTTAGTACATTGTTCCAGCCAGTTTCAACTAGATTGTTAGCTACTTGAAGGCAGGCACTGAAGTTTAAAATGTACCTCTAGAAGCAGAATGACATAAAAGGTAAGACTCAGCTAGGCCTGGATTCAAGCTCTTGCCATTCTACTGTATTGTTGAAGCCAAATATTATTACTTTCCTGTGCTTTAGAATCCTCACTTGTGAAATAATCCTGATTAGTAGTACACACTCCATTTCACTATATAATTTTTTAAAATTTTATTTAAAGAGAAAAAAACAAAATAGAAAAAAGGGTAGCAACAATTCAGAATTCCAAAGGGAAAAAAGAAAAGAACAAAGAAACACTAAGAAATCACTACTTGATAAATTACATACTGTCATCTTGGAAACAGTTGTTCAAGTTACAAAATTAAAACATACAAAGTAGACATTCAAACAGTAAGACTGTTAACAGTTCTGGTCCACGATCTAACAAAAACAGTAATATGGTCCTCCATCGTACACACTTAAACATACATGCAGTTGCAGATTTTAGAGCACTTTCTTTTCCTCTCTTTTTACAGTAGCAATTACACATTTTGGGTTTTATTACTCCTACAGTTCTCATTACTTTTTATGCTAGAGACACAATGTGATATTTATAAATATAATTCTTATTTCTTTCACTTATGAGGATAGTCTCAAGTTGTCTCCATTTCTCTATGAAGGTCTCAAGATCATCCTGTGGCATAGTTGAGTAATATTGCATTGTGTAAAAATACCAATCTTTTTCATCCACTCTGCGTTTGATGGGCATCTTGGTTGTTTCCAAGATTTAGCTATTACAAATTGTGCTGCTATGAAGATGGGTGCACATATATCACTGTGATATGACCTTTTCAATTTTTCTGGGAAAATACCCAGGAGGGAAATAGCTGGGTTGAATGGAGCTT
>PVJX010044442.1:0-13185 GCA_004027295.1 Dolichotis patagonum
ACTTCTACTACAGAGCTCTGTCTAGTTGGTGCTGCCCCTTGGGTACCTGGGAACAGTCCTGCTACTGTTTCTATTCCTTACCACAGTCCAGCCTTGCTGGGGGAGTGCCAGTTCTGGGCTCTGTGTAAAGCATGAAGCACAGACCTCCTTGCTATTCCCATACCTGCCACCATGGTCCCACCCCAGGGCCTTTGCACTGCTATACCTTCTGCCATGAAGGCTTCTTCCCCAGATTGTCACATGGTTTGTCCCTCCTGTGCTTCTGATCACCTTAGTAGTAAGGACTCCTCTGATTGCCTTCTGCCCACTGCCACCATAACATTCTAGCCCACTCCCATCAATGAAGAGCATTTATCACTATGTAATATGCGGTGTATTTTATTTATTTATCTTGTTATTTATGTGTCCACAAGGGCCAAATCTTTCAAATGCTTTGTTCTCTGATGCATCTTGAGAACCTCACATCCTGCGTGGTATGTAGTAGACAATAAGTATTTGCTGATTCAATGAAGGGGCCAATGAGGTAGCTGCTATGTATGATTACCTCATAAAGACAGAGGCACAGACATTTAAAATTAACTTGCCACAATCCACATGGTTGGGATCCAAATGCAAAGCCGCCTGTTTTTAGAGCTCTAAAGCAAAACCACTACACTGCACTTCCATTGGAGGCAGAAGTCTTCTTGGCAAAGGCAAAAGGAAGCACTCGATCTGGACTTGCTTGTGAGACTGGCAGCTTCCCTGCTCATTCGCTTGCACATGAGGCCCTTCTCCAACTCTGAGGAAGCAAAGGGGGAGCCACAGCAAGGGCACAATTCCCCATCAGGGTGCACACTGATTCGGCCTCTGAGCTCAGAACATTTAGGTGGGTGACTCCAACTCTACCCTGCTAGCATCCAATAACCCCCAGACATCTCCCAGAGACAAAAAGGCCAAGGTCTGCATCCTACTGCCTTTGTCTCTCTCATTCTCACTGAAAAGAGTTAGTGCTCACTGGAGCCTGAGATCCACTTAAGCCAGTTCTCTAGTACCAACCACCCTGGCCACCTTCCAAATGCTCAGGAGCGCTCACACTGCACTCACCCTGTCTCCCAGTCTTTGGCTTCTGGCTCACAGACTCTCAGCATTTGTCCTTTGCCAGAATCTTTGGAGTCTGCTGTGTGCCCTTGTGATGACCATGAAACAGCTGGGGCTCTGAGTTCCGTGATCTTGTTACTTTCCTTGACCACCTTCCCCTCATTTCAAACGTGCACCACATTAAAGGACTTGCAGACATCCATGATCTCAAACTCTGAAATTCTCCCCTGGTCATTCACAGTCTTCTACTGTTCCCCCATGTCATCCTCAAACCTGCCCCTGGTTCACAGCCTTTCCACTCAACCACCTCCTCTGGTTCCCCGTGAGTCCTTTGCTTCTTCCAGGCAATAGATTCCAGTTCTCCTAAGCACAGACACTTCTGCTCCACTGACCAGGATCACAGAAAACCTCTCTATGAACTCCTGGTGGGACAACTGTGTTTATCCACACATCACACAAAGCCAGCACCTAATCTCCACTCTCCTGATGATATTTTCTGGCTGCAGAGAGTTGTCAGTGAAAGTCCTCAAATGCTAAATTGGGTGTGGAAGGGCAGAGGTCACTTGTCACACTGGCTGCCCAGCTACAACTCTGCTCCTTGCATGAGTATCCTCCCCCTGCCCCGACCTTTGGACCCTGAAGCCCTTTCCCACACTTCGCGCTCTCTTCCATTTGCAACTGTGGCACTGGAAAATAGTACGTAAATAGAAACCACGTGCTTAAACCACCAGGAAAACCCTGGCTTTGGCAAGTCACTGTGGTCTCAGTCACAGCTAGCTGTTCTCTCAAATTCAGACATGAAGCTCTCTCAGGATGAACTGCATTGCATTTTTGAGGTAGTGAGGATAAGAGAACAGAAAATGAACAAGGATGTTTTTCTAGACTTCAATTTCTATAAGAAAATAGTCTAGAATGGCTTTCTGGATTTTCTGTCTTAGAGTGATACAAGTTGTTATTAATACCACCCAGTAATTTTCCAATGTCCATCAATTTCTAGTAAAAGTAAACACATCTATCAAAGTGTTAAGTCAATGGAGAAAAATACACATTGCAATATATCCATATATTATGCAATCAGCTGTATTTTTGGCTGCTTTTCTTAGCTCAATGAGCAACTCCCTTTCACTTTATGATTTTTTTTCTACAATTCTCGTTTTATCTACTTCTGCCTTCATAGTCCATCTTCCATGCAGCAGCCAGGAGAATCTACACAGAACAAAAGGTAGGGCTGAAGGTAGGGATCAATGGGAGGGTGTCTACCTGGTGTGCATGAGAAGCTACATTTGATCCCCAGCACCACAAACACAGAAAAAGGCCAGGGCATACCTGGCCCCTTGTTCTTAATCTTTCAGTGACTTCCTACTGCACTTTGTATACAATTTCAAGTCTTTCTTATGAGTTAGAGAGCCCTAAAATACCTGATGGCTGTCTGAATCCTCCACTTCTTCCCCTTTTTATCTGCTGCTCATTCAGTGTTGTCCACCTTCATCCAGGCCGCCACCTCTTCTTCCTGTTTGGCTGCAGTAGCCTCCTCACTGGTCTGGTTTTCACCCTTGCTCCCTGAAGTCCATTCTCAACTCAGCAGGCAGAATAAGCTTTTGAAAGAATAAATCTGATCATTTAAACTTTAAACCCTTTAATACCTTTCCTTTATAACTAGAATAGTATTCAGACTCTTTGGTATGCAAGGCCCTTTGCATCTTGATCCCTAACTACCCTTCTATACTCCTACAGCAATACATCTTCCACTAACAGAGAGTGTTTAAAAATTACAAGAGTATAAGCTAATGTAAGAGCTTGGGGCAGCCAATAAACCCTTTGTTTGGTGGACACATCCTAAGTTCCTTCTATGTGTCTTTGTGGGGTACAAAGATAAAGCAAGTGTATCATCCATCAATGCTTTGCCAATCCAGGGAGGTTATTCTGACAAAGGTGAAGAACATGTCCATTTGAAAGGTAGCAGAGATTTTTCAGGTGACTTTGACAGCTTCTGAAACCTTGTACTTACTGTGTAGATCCTTTGGCAGTCCTGCTGCCCAATTTCACATTCCTACTAAAATGTAGAACCTTTTACTTTCTTAAAATTGAAATTTATTTTTAAAACTGACACATAAAAATGTATCTATAAACCACCTTTGACTTCAAATTCTTTGCCCAATTTGCATTTAATTTTCTTTGGAGAGAATATTGTTGGTTTTTTTTAGCATCCTACAGCCCCTTGGTGGAATCTATGTAGTGCTAAACTAATTTCATCAACAACCTCTTTACTCAATTTTCCTTCATTGGGTCAGGTCAGCTCTGTGATATTTTGCTGCCGTTACTTTCATTGTCCAAGGAAATAAACTCAACAATGACACTGAAATAGCTACATCTATTCAAGTATTTACTGAAAGTGACCTAGTAACTCATCATAATAAGATTATCTTTTAACACTCTATTGCAGTGGCTTCAATTACAGTGGTGAGGAGGACAGTGGATCACAATGACCCTTAAACAACTGAAAAGATAACAAACCTTAGGTTCATTTTATTTAAAGGAATTTTCCCCTTTCCACCAGTATCTACTCCACTTGGATATTACTCCTTTAGCCTTATGCATTTCCCTTCTATTTTTCTTTAAAGTATTTTCCTGAAGAATGGCAGTTTTCCATCTAGACCATTGATTTCTTTCATATTACCTCCACATATTTTTGGCACATGTTTCATCTTGGTCTCCACTTTACAACACGTAGAGTCAGCTTGGAAGCGAAGCAATGCAGGGAATCACGAGTGTCTTATACACTTTCCCTATCACTGAGATACTATAATAACTCCCACAATTTAAAGAATAAAATTTATTTTTGCTCATGGTTTCAGTGGATTCATTCCATGGTCAACTGGCTCCAAGGCAGGAAGGGCATGATATAAAGGTCTGATGCAGAAGAAAACTGCTCACATCATGGTGGCCAGGAAGCAGAGAGTGAAAGGATAAGTTGGGAAAGGAGATACACCCTTCCAGGTCACATCCTCAGTGACCTCCCTCTTCCAAACAGACCCTAACTCCTAACAGCACATTCAGCGCTGAACTCATTAGTGGATGAATCCACTGATGAGTATGACATTCCTATGATCCAAACATGTTTCATTAGTCACTGAGAGCATGTGTGTCTTGGGGAGACATTCTAGACCTGAGCTGTCATGATGGTTATAGAGTAAAGACATCTGAAGTCAGTGGAACCCCTCAACAGTTCATTGACCTTCCATGGGCAAAGTACCACATACAACCTAGTAGAGGCTCAAGATAAGAACATGCATTCTCTGCTCTTATGAGGTCTTGATGTAGTACAATCTCCAACTCTTTCCCTAATTTCTTCTACTACCCTGAGAAAAACCCTCAATGTACTTGTACCACTATTTCCTCATCTGTCAAATGTGAGGCCTTAGACACATGACTTTTAAGGCACTTTGTAGTTTGTCTATTGTATGAGAATGAATTCATGAGACTTTATCTCTTCACCTTACATCATGGAACATGTCTGGACTACTTCGTAGCAGTAAGGACAACACACTAAGGCTCCTTGCCCTGGTCAACAGTTGTGAATTAGGAAAATACTCCTGCTCAATTCCTTGGGTTCCTTTTGGCTCCTATGTATTCTTCCCAGCTTTATTGTTGTTCTTGTGTACATTACTTTTCATCTTGCACCCTTAATCTTCAAGAAGCCAGAAACCAAGACACCTTCTGGAAACAACCTAGAGATAAGTGTGCTTGGCAGCTGAAAGATTAACATACCCATACCTGAGCAATGATCTCTTGGATAGAGCTACTCCCAAATGGCTCAGAAAATATTCACTGTGTATATATGCTTAAGACTCCAAATTAAAGAATAAAGATGGGTTCTTTCAGTTTCTTGGTGTAGATCAATTCTGATACTCTTTTCTCTCTATAGAACATAAAAGAACAATTAAGATCCACTTTGTTAGACTGTACATAGGGAAATTTTTCTAATGATTATTCTTATCTCCAATATTCATTGTTGCTGGGCATGGTGGCACATACCTGTAGTTCCAGCACTTGAGAGGCTGAAACAGGAGGATCACCACAAGTTCTAAGCCAGCTTGGACTATGTAGTAAGTTCAAAGGCAGCCCGGATTCCAGAGCAAGACCCTGTCTCAAAACACCAAAACAATTGTCATTGGTTTTTTTTAATACCAAACAATTCATTGTTATTGGTGTTTAAAAATCAATACTAGAATTAGGTATTATTGAATATATTAATATTAGTAATAATAACCATTTTAGGCATTTCATTTCTTCTTCAACTGTGAATTATCAATATGGTACATTATAATTTTATGTTATTACAAATTTATCCTTGAGTATTTGGATAACATGGGCCACTCTATCCCTCCAATAAACATGCATTTCCTGCAGTAATGAAGCCGTTGTTAAAACTATGAGTGAGTGTCTACATTAAACACAACCTTCTTTTCTGATTTTTCCCCTCTAGGTGCTGGGTGACTATGTCTGTACCTTTTTAGCACTATTGAAACACCAATCTTAGTGCCCCTGGTGATTCTTAAAACTTTTCTAGGTTACTATTATCATACCAATTTTGGAAATGCATGATAAATATCAAAAAAGAATGACATCATACCCACGCTCATGGGACTATGTTTCAGCCCTAGGGTAAATGTGTCTTAATTCCAGGTATATATGGCTAGAGAGTCCATGTTCTTCTCTTGAGTTAACAGATATTGTTCAGATGCTAAGTGATTTGAATTTACTTCACTTTGATATCATTTCCCCCCCACCACAAATAAGAGATAATAAATAGTTCCTATCTCAAAAAGCTCATTATCCTCAAAACAAGTGAGATAATGCCTTAGATATGAGAGTCTCAAGGGTGGGGCCCAAGCCTTTGTAGTTTTAAAAAACTGTCCAAGCTGGGTGTGGTGGTGCATATCTGTAATACTAGCACTCTGGGAGGCTGAGACAGGAAGATTGAAAGTTCAAATCCAGTTTGGGCAATTTGGTGAGACCCTGTCCTAAAGTTAAAAATAAAAGAAAGAGCTGGGGATGGAGCTCAGTGCAGAGGTCCTGGTTTGAATCCCTGTTACTAGTTGAAAAAAAAAACCTGCTCAGGTTGTTGTAATTACACAGTCATTGTCTTAGTGTATTTTCTGTTGCTACAACAAAATACTTGATACTGGATAATTTATAAATAAAAGAAGTTTCTTTAGTCCAAAAGTATGATGTCAGGGTCTGCTTAGCTTCTGGTGAAAGCCTCATGGTAAAGGGGCAGAAGGGAAATGAGAAACACATGTCCAAGAAGGAGCAAGAAGAGGAGCAAGGCTTGCTTTATAACGGATTGCTCTCATGAAAGCTAATGCATTCTTGCAAGAACAAATGTAGTTTCTAGGGAACTAACCTAGTCTCTTGAGAAACACATTAATGCATTCACAGTGGCAATGCCCTCATGCCCTGATTATTTTTTAAGGTTCTACCATCTCTCAAACTGTTGCACTGGAGGTGAACCCCTAATATGAATTATGGTGAGGTCAATCTATACCCAACCTACACAACCAGGTCATTCTAATAGAGAAAACACTGAAAAATATAAATGAAGTACTTACCTCAAAATTTGATATAGTTAAGTGCTCAGATAGATATAACTTCTAGGAAAACCAATACTTCCTACACTCTTTACTTCCAAATACTTTTGATACTCACCACCACATGCTAACTTGTTAAATAAACCAGATGACAAGTAAATGCATGGACAGAGAATAGTGAAAGATGATTCTATTTTTTGCATGTATTGTCACAGATAAAGTATTATTTTTGTGGTCAGAACACCAAAGGCTTAACTGTTAGCTTTACCAGTTAAGAGTTCTGGAATTTGGAGTAGGGAGACAAAGAGCAAGCTCTATTAGCTTCATTTTTCTCATATGTAAAAACTGAGCTTTTGTTATGGATAGAGTAGCAAAATAATACAGAATATTTAAAATATGTGATGAGACTTCTCAGCACATAGTTAGATGTCAATAATCAAATAATGTCCCCATTTTAAAAAAACAGAGAGGAAACATTTAATTTTGCAAACTTGTTCCTTCAGGCCCTTAACAATCTGATAAATGTACTTTGATAAATGAGCATTTGGGAAGTAAGGAAAATCCTTTTCAGAACAAATTCCTAGCTATCATACTATTCTTCTTTAAGAAGAGAAAGCTGAAAGCTGTATATAACAAAGAGTTCTGTTTGCTTTAGTCCAGGGAGAAAAAAATCTCATTTCAACATGGACATACTCATAGTTCTGATTGTTGAGGTACATTTTTGGATAACTGATTCCCTGAAGTAATTTCTACAATTTTTGAATTATTTAAACTTCCTGTTACCACTGATTAAATTACCCAACCAGCAGGTCACTTTGTACTGTGGAACTCACTTACCAGAGGACTGTTTGAGTTTCGATAGAAAATGAACCAGCTTCCGAGGACAACAGATGAAACAAAGAGAGAGAGAGAGAGTGCAGCATTTCCACCTAGTTGAGTTTTCCAGCTACAAGAACTATGCACATGTGGGTCAGGCCCTTGCATCTCACTTATACAAGCCAGCACTGTTCAAGGACAGACACAAACAAGAATTAATGCAAAGTGTCATTGCTTTACATGACATGATAAAAATCTAGCAGCACATTGTACTGTATAGAAAAACTTTAAAAATAATAATTGTTATTGATTTGGGATTTGACCTCAGCCAAACAGTCAAACAAAGAAGCAAACAAACTACAAACTACTTAAAACCTCTGTTTTAAAAAAAATTCTCATTCTAGATTTAGTTTTATTACCATTTGTTCATGTAGCTAGAATTATACTTACTGGGCATGGTTCATGAACTACATCTTCTACTAGAGTTTTTCATTCTCTCCTTGGCAACTATAGTCACTACAAACATAGCACACATGCAAACTATAAAGAAGATTGTAACGTGCATCTTCTTACCTCTGATTGTTAACTGGTATGTTCATCCACATTGCGCATTTTTTACATACCTTCTTACGGACATATAATCTAGGACTGCGATGGAGTTGTGCATATAAGAGAAGAAAAGTAAAAGGAAGAAAAGGACAAAATATCTAGGAAATATCTAGGAAAAAAGTAATTCTATTATTTTACCAACACACACAGAGTAGAGATAAAATGTTAATTTTTATTACATAAGCAAAAGTGATAAACTCAGGGCTAAGGAACAAAACATACTTTTTGGTTTTTAAAAAACAGCTTTATACTTGGGATATATTTAATATGTAATACTCAAGGTATAATAAACTCTGCTTAATTGCCTTTGTAACTTTTTTAGAAAATAACTGGAAATTCTCTTGAAAATCCATTTGTGGTTTCTTGCTAAGTGTATATTAATTATATACAATAATGGGTTTCATTATGAGATTTTCATACATGCATGTAACATATTTTGATCATTTTTGTCTCCCCTATTACACTCCCTAACCTTTTGTCTTAGTTACTTTCTCATTGCTGAGACAAAATATCTATACCTAAAGTTAAAGAAGGAAAAGTTTATTTGTCTCACAGTTGCAGAGGTTTCAGTCCATAATCAGCTGGCTCCAATGCAGGGTGGCATGACAGATCAGACACACTTCATGGCGGGTAGAAGGTAGTAAAACAAGCAGGAGATGACCATAGTTCTTTCTGTTCTTTATGTCTTATTCAGGCTACTTAGGTGGGCAGCACTCACACCCTTAATCTTAGTGCCCTCGATTCTTGCAGTTGTATCATATCAATTCCAGCATCACAGACTCTAGATCCAGCTACCACTGAAAAAGTTCCACTTATGACTGCATGAGGTTTTGGGGGGGCATCTAAACACAAGCCCTAACACCCTAGCCTCATTTTTACCACTTCTTTCCTCTTGTCTAATAGTCCTCCCTCTATCTTTGAGTCATCTTTTTTTGTTTTAGATTCCACATGTTAGGCAAAATGTGTTACACTTGCCTTTCTGAATACGGCTTACTTTGCTTAATATTATGTTCTCTAGCTTCATCCATTTGCCTGCAAACGACATGATTTAGTTTTTCTTTATGATTGAACAAAATTCCATTTTTAATGTATAGCACATTTTCTTTATCCACTCATTATTTGATGGGTATCTGTAAAGATTTCATATATTGGCTATTGTGAGTAGCATTGTAGTAAGCACGAATATGCAGGCATCTTTATAGTATGCTGACTTTAATTCTATTCAATATGCATTGAAGAAAGGTATGTAGAGTTTCTAGTTTTATGTTTTTGAGATACTGATTTCCATAGTAGCTCTACTAATTACATTCTCACCAACAGTGTAGAAGGTTCAGTTTCTTCACATTAGCTTTGGCATTCATTACAAGTTTTTGGTGTGTAACCATTCTGACCAGGTGAGGTGGAATCTCAGTGTAGTCACTATCTGAAATTTCCTGGTGACTGAAAACGTTGAACATTTTTTCATATATTTATTAGTCATTTGTTTTTCTTTGAAGAAATGCGTGTTCAGGTCATTTACTCATTTACTGATGCAACTATTCTTTTGGTGGTAAATTTTTAATTCATCATGTATTCTGGTTATTAACCCTGTGTTTCAAGAGTAGCTAGCAAAGATTTTCTCACATTCTTTCAGTTGTCTCTTCATTCTGTTGATTGTTTTTCCTGCCATGCAGAATCTTTTTAATTTGATGTAGTTTCACTTGTTGATTTGTACTATTATTTTCTGAGCAACTGGAGTTCTATTCAGGAAGTCTTTACCTGCACCTGTGGCTTCTAGTATTTTCTTCTAACAGTTTCAAAGTTTCAGTTCCCACATTTAGGTCTTTGATGCATTTTGAGTTGATTTTTGCATAGGGTGAGAGATAAAGATTCAGTCTCTTTAACAAATGGTGCTCGGAAAACTGGATATTCACATGAAGAGGACTGAAACTGGAAACCTACTCTGAACATGCTTTTAAATATTTGTGCTGTCTGACAGAAGAAACTAGTAGGTGTTTCATAACTTGCTATCAAAAGGTTGGCATGCTATTTTTTATTGACTAGTACATTTTCCCCAGTGAGTTTTAGAGAGCTTTTCTTGCTATCTATTCTCAAAAAGGCCCTGAATTCAACAAAACAAACTCTAGGTTTCCAGATCAAAGAGTGGAGTGGATGGAGGCCTGCAGGGTCAATCTTCCCAGAAGCCTCAGAGGTCTCCAGTACCCGGATGTGGCTCTTTGCTCTTCCTTGTGCCAGGACTTCAATTTACTGAACGCCTACTTTGTGTATGCTACAATGTGAGGCTTTTCATAATCTTGTTAAATTTAACTAATTCATTCATTCATTCATTCATTCATTAATAGTTTTCATTTGAGACAGGGTCTTGCTATACATTCCAGGCTGGCGTCGAACTTGGTATGTAAGCCAGGCTGATCTGGAAATCACGATTCTCCTGCCTCAGTCTTCTAAGTGAGGGCATTATAAGCATGTGCCACCAACCCTGGCTTAATTTAACTTTTTTAAAAAATTAACATGCAATAATTATGAGTGTTTATGGGGTGCAATGTGATATTCTAACACATTAGCATTTCTATCTCCCAATAACTTCTTTGTGTTTGGAGCTTTGCACTTTTCTTTGGCAATTCTTAATAAAATTTATAATAGGTTATTATGAGTAGCTAACCCACTGCATTGGAAAACACTAGAGCTTCTTCTTTCCATCTGACTGTGTTTTAATTTAATCCTCTCAACAACCCTGAAAGGTAGAATGCATTTCTGTTGCACTTGCTTCTGTAACTTCATGTCCTAAAGTGTTCAAAGCAACAAAAACATTGTTTTTACTTCTTCCTGGAATCGGTAATTGCAATTATGACTACAGAGGTAATTAAATGATTTGTGTCTGTGTTACAAACATGGAAAACTTCTACTGGAAAAGTTAATTAAACTTTATGATAGGGGAACTTTCTCCTGTTGGCCTTGAAGAAGAAGCTGCAATGAGTTCTGTTACTGCAGAAAAATGAATTCTGCCAGTAGCTGTGTAGGCTTGGAAAATGACTTCTAGCCTTGGGGCCCAACATGGGCCAACACCTTCACTGCAGTCTTTTGAAAGCCTGAGCAGAGGACATGACTGAGATGTCCCCAGATTTCTGAGCCATGAAGACTATGAAATAATTAACACATTTTGTTTATTTTTTCAGTTCTTATTTTTATTAGTACATATTTGCAGCACATGTTTTCATTTCTTGCAGGGAATTGCTACATATATGTAACACATTTCAGTTCTTTCCTCATTCCCTTTCCTTCTCCTCTCTCTTTCTCCCTCCATCTCTTGTTTTAAGCCACTGAATCACTGATACATTTTTACACAGTCATAGAAAGTAGATATAAATTTACTAAGTCTTATTTCTTCTCTTTAAAAGTGGAGATGGTAATCTGTGACACCTCAAGACATTATAAAGATTCAGTGGTCTAACTACTGCATCACTTGGTTAGTGGTTAAAGATAGGGTTCTATAGCTGTGCACGTTACTGCATGCCTGTAATCTCAGAACTCAGGCTGAGGAAGGAGGACAGCAAGTTTAAGAGCAGCCTGGGAAATTTAACATCTCAGTAAGACCTTGTCTCAAAAATTAAAAAATTTTTATGAGGTCTGGGGATGCAGCTCAGTATGGGGGCCCTATGCTCAATTCCCAGTACTACCCAAAGGAAAATGAAAGAATGGCAGGGAAGAGGAAGAAGAAGAACGAGCAGGAGGAGGAGGAGGAAGAGGAGGAAAAGGAGAGGGAAATGGAGAAGGAGAAGGAGACGGAGAGGAAGATGAAGAGGAAGAGGAAGAAGAAAAAGTAAAGAAAGGAGAAGAAAAGCGAATAAATTGGACTCTGAAGTGAGACTTGTGTTCTGGGCTACCCTGATACTTACTAACTGTATGATTTTAGATAAACCATCTGATGTCTCTGAAAGTCTATTTTCTGACTTGTAATACCATATCCCATGCACATGTTTCAGTTGCCATTTAATATCTGATATTACAAAGATTTTGACATGCTTCTAGAGAGACACTGAGGCTAATTGGGGTTAATCCACTCCTGGAAGTCTCCAGATTGGCATTTCAACAAGAAAACATTTTTAAAATAAATTTCTAGGTTATTTTTGCTTTATAGGTGGTAAGAATATTGAGAATTGGAATCGTTGTAAATATATTTTATGGTCTCTTTAGCTTCTCAATTTTTAGGCTGCTAGAATCTAATCTAAGTGCTGGCTTCATTTGATTTCTATTCTGTCATCCAAAGGCAATAAACACTACACTAAATGTTAGCAAGAGGAAGTGATTCTTTGAAATCACAGCCCTCAGGAATGTCCACATGAAAAGTAGAATGGTGGTTCTGTACTGCTTCTGCTAGGAGGGTTTTTTTTTATTTTTTTGATTTGCTGAGAGGCTCCTAGAAAATAATTTCCACACCTACTTTTTTTCTCTGTTACTTTGCACAAGGCCTGTATTCTTAAACTTGATTACATCTTGTTTCACTAACAGAAAGTAATTTCAGCAAGTCATTAGCTCTAATAGTTGCCTCCCCATCGTAGACTGCCAGCATCCATTTACAGATTCTACAGTGCAACTTGTCTCCATGAAGTTTTCACTCCTTGCATGCCCCAAGATGGAGACATGGTTCACACATACGTTGAGGGAAAAAGTGAAGATTGGATGTAGTGAACTTCCTGGAAGGGCAGTGAGGTTCCTCCAGGCAAAAATCCTACTCATCTTTCAAGATCTAGCTTAGTTGCCATCTCATCTGGGACTCATTCTCTGTCCTACTCCAGGCAGACTGTCTCTTTCATAAACCTCTGTGCTCCTGTTGTGTTTTGTCTAGAATTCTTTTTTGGTATTTATCACAAATTGCCTCATATGAAAGTTATTCTCCTCAACAAAAAGGCAGTACACTGTCGGAGGAGAGACCAATTTTTTTTAGAAGAGACCAATTTCACTTATCTTTGCATCATTTTCTCCTGTGCAATGCCTGGCCGAAAGCAGGCACTCAATCACTGTTTGCAGAGTTGAATAGAAAATCAACTTTTTTAACTTTGAAATTTGCTGCAGAACATGTTTTGACAAAGTT
>PVJX010044443.1:0-13186 GCA_004027295.1 Dolichotis patagonum
TGTAGACAGCATGTTGTGGGATCCTTTTACTTGATTCATTGTGTCAACCTATTTTTTTTTTGATAGCAGAATTGCAGCCATTTACATATATGGATATCACTGATAAGTACTGGTTCAACTTTGCTATGTTATGTTCCAGTTGTTCACTTTCTGCTTTTCCCCCTTATTTAATTGCTTGTCCTACCTGGTGGTTTCTTTCTGTTGTTGTTCTGGGGATTGAGGTCATTTTTATCTCTGTCTAGTATGTCTTTCAATACCCTTTCTAGTGTTGGTTTGGTGGATGTGAATTTTTTCAGTTGTTCTTTGTCATGGAATTATCTTGTTTCTCCATTAAATTGGAATGAAAGTTTTCTGGGTTCATCAGTCTGAATTGAAAGTTGGTTTCTTTCAGGGCTTGAAATACCTGACTCCAAGCTCACCTTGACTAAAGGGTTTGTGCTGAAAAGTCTGCTGCAATTCTAACGGGTTTTCCTTGATAGATGAGTTGTGTCTTCTCTCTAATGGCTTTTAATATTGTGCTTTTGTACTGTATGTCTGAGATCTTAACTATTATGTGTCTGGGTGTAGATTTATGTTGGTTGTAACTGTTTGGCATTCTATATGCCTCACTTATCTTCACATCAGATTTTTCCCTATGTTTGGGAAATTTTACCCTATTATTTCTGTGAGTATTCTAGTTATGTCATTTGCATTGACTCCTGTATGTTTAGTGATGCCTATTAATCTTATATTTTTGTTCTTGGCATCATCTTGAAGCTTCTGGATTGTCATTTTATGCTACTTTGTTATTTTTATAAGTTCTGTTCTTTCATGATCACACATTGTGATCCTGTCCTCAAGGTCTGAAGTCCTATCCTCAGCTTCATTTAAATGGTTTTGCATGCTTTGAATAGAATTTTTTTTCTTGTATCACTCTTTGAGTTTGTATCCTGAATTCTCCTTGTTTTTTATATTGTTCATTCAATGTTTCAATCAGTTTCCCATGTTCCTCTACTTTTCTCTATTTCTTCTTTAGCTGCACTGAGCAACTTCTTTACTAAGGTTGTTATTTCTATCTTTACATGGGAGAGTACTTCTAATATGATTTCCTCTATAACCTCATTGGTTTCTGTTTTTTATTTCACTTGCTATCTTTTCAGAGATTTCCAGTGTGCTACTTTTGAAGTCCTCTATTTGAGTGTCTCCTGTACTTGCTCCTGGTGGACTAGATGTTTGAGATTGCATTTGGCTTTTCATTTTGACATTTGCCCCTATTGAGTTAATATTTGGTCCTTCAATCCCACTAGTGTCAACTGTTGGTAGTGTGTATCTTTGGGTCCTAATGTAAGGTTGATGTTTGTCCAATTGTTGGGTCCCACAATGAATAGTTGGGCCAGTCACATGACTTCATGCTGCATGGCCTGTTGGGTGAGTCCTATAATCTTCTTGGGCTGAGAAGCCTAGTAGTATTATTGTAGGTCAACTTTTAGTTCCTGCTATTATTGTATCTTCAAATTACTCCCTGTCTATAGTGTTTGTGTCATCTAAGGCTCTACGGTGTCCCAACTGTGTCCCTGTGTGTCTCATAAGCTCTTTCAATTTTCTTCAAGTTGGGGGAGTCCTTACTGGTACACTCCTTACTCTGCCTGATGTTTTCTGTGTATAGGAAGGAGTCATCCACATACATTCTTGTCAGACTCACCAAGATCTTACATTTAGTTGAAGGGAGCTTTAATACTGGCTCTATTTACCCACTGTACACCTTTGTTTTAGGGACAAACTCACCACACTGACTGAATCCTGCTGAGATCTTCTGTTTGCTTGAGCCAGTCACTGAGTCTCCCTTCAAGCTAGCACAGTTTAATCTGCTGTAGTAGAAGGTTCTGGGAGAAAGGGTGGGAGTTGAAGATCAACAGCAGGATTAGGTCCAGGAGGTAAGGAGTGTCCTTGAGGGGCTGGCAGATGTCCTGGATCCAGGCATTTGCTGGGCAAGTGCCACAGTCCCAGTGCAGTGTGGTGCTCCTCAGTGCTGGCTGGAGTCACACCTATTTCCAGGTTTTGAGTGATGTTTCAAAGTTTCCGTGGTGCACTGGGAATCACCTGGCCCAGAGGCTCCGAGGGCCTGAGATGACTCTGTGTGTCTTCTGGTGTTTTCAGCCACAGGGCATGGTCTCACTGCCTGGGAGTGAAGGTCTTAGGATTCCCCATGCACTGGAATTGAACCTGCAAGCAGTCAAGGCCTGGGGCTGGATTCCATGCCCTGCTTGCTGCTTGGAGTTAACTGGATATGGCCGGGTTAGGCCCGCAGGTACCTCTCATGCGTCTTGTGATTTCAGACACACGGCATGGTCTTACTGCCTGAGAGTGAAGTTCCAAGTGTTTCCCATTTGCTGGGATTGAACCAGAGAACGAGGTCAGGGCCAGTTTTGGTGGGAATTTTTTGGGTTTCTTTGTTTGTGTTTTTTTTGTTGTTGTTTAGTACTGGGAATCAAACTCAGGATATTGCGCTTGCCTGTCAGGTGCACTGCCACTGATCTATATCCCTGTCTTCATATTCAGAATATTTAACTAACTCCAAAACCTCTGATGCATAAAAACAAGTTGATTAAATTATGGCCAATTAACTTAACTAGACATTTCTCAAAAGGAGGTATTCAAGTTGCCAGCAGATATATCAAAAACACTCATCATTAATCATCAGAAAATGCAAATGAAAACCACAGTGTGATGTCACCTACCTTCTCTAAGACATTCAGTGAGAATTACCTGGGTACCTCACAGTGACCTCTAGGTAGCTAGGAGCCATCATGTGTGAGCTGAAGCCCCCCACAGTGATTCCTATCTAGCTGTGCAAAACAGGAACCTGGCAGCCCCCACCCAGCATTCCCAAATGTGCAGGACCTCTAGGTTATCACTCAGCCACATCCTGGCTAGACCCCTCTCAGTGACCTCCAGATAGCCAGAAGCTGCCTTGTGTAAGCTAAAGTCTGCCACAGAAATCCTTACCTAGCTCTACAGCAGCAGGCCTTCACTTGGAACCTGATAGAGCCACACTCAGAGACCCTAAGAAGCCAGAGAGTTTTGGTGTGCCATGAGGCACAAGCTGAAAGCCTGTCCAGTATAACCTCTATACCATTCAGCCTTACTACACTACTCAGAGCATGGTAGGTTCCTGCCCAGTGACATCAAGCAACTGGGGAGCTTTGGTGACCCATGTGGGTAATGATGAAGGTCCATCCAGTGCACACCTCCCATCTGGGGAGCATTTAAGTGTCACTAGGGACCCAGGAAATACAGGAAAATGACAAAATGAAAGAGCAAAATGCAATCTCAAACCTCTAACCCATCCCAAACAAGACTAGGAGACATGGACATAGAAGAAAACATAAGCAATACACCTGAAATTTCTGAAATAATATCAACTGAAGAAAAAAAGGAACTCCATGAAGCTGTAAAGGAATTCAGATCTGAAATAACCTCTCAGGTTAAAAAATGATAAACAGAGGGTGCCAAGAACATGTGGCAGAGTCAGGACTGCATGAGGTGAGTCCCAGAGCTCCAGCTCTGGCCCAGGGAGAGTTTGAGACCAGTGTTCCCAGTGGTTGAGTTCCCATCCAGCACCCTAGGATATTAGACTGGGCCCTGGAGGTTTTGTGGGCCTCAATTCACCATGCCAAGCTGACTTCTTTCAGTCCAGGAGGCTAAGACTGCACAGTTAGACTCTCAGTCCTTTGGCCCTGGCCTGGGGAGATCTTGAGAACAGCACTCCCAGCGGATGAGTTCCCATCCAGCTCCCTAGGACACTGAACTGGACCCTGAAGTTTTCACGGGCCTCAATATACGATGCCCAGCTTCTGTCTTTCAATTCAGGGAGCCAAGAACCTGCGGGGGAGTCAGGACCATGTGAGGTGAGTCCCAGTGCTCCAGTGCTGGCCCAGAGAGAGTTTGAGACCAGTGCTCCCAGTGAATGAGTTCCCATCCAGCTCCCTAGGACACTAGGACTGAGGCCTCAGTGGTTTCACAGGCCTCAGTGCACCACAAAGAGTGGCCCTTTTTCAGTCCAGGAGGATGAGACTGCGCAAGGGAGACTCTCAGCCCTCTGGTGCTGGCATGGGGAGAGTCTGAGATCAGTGCTCCCAGCGAGTGAGTTCTTATCCAGCTCCCTAGGACACTGGACAGGCCTCTGGAGTTTTGGCAGGCCTCACTGTACCACAGCCAGCAGCCTTCATACAGTCCAGGAGGCCAGGTTCATGCAGGGGGACTTTCAGCCCACTGTTGCTGGCCTGGGGGGAGATTGAGAACAGTGCTCACAGCAGTTGAGTTCCTGTCCAACTCTCTAAAACACTGAACTGGGCTCAGGAGGTCCTGCAGGCCTGACTGGGCCAAGCTCAGTGACATTCATTCAGTCCCAGGAGCTTAGTGTACAGGAGGTGATTCCCAACACACACAGAGGAAGCTTTGGAACACAACTCAAAGCAAGGAAATATAGGAAAATGACAAAATGAAAGACAAAAAGGCAATCTCAAATCTTCAGCCCATCTCAAAAAAGCCTAGGAGCCATGTTCATAGAAGAAAATAGAAGCCATACACCTGAAATGACTGAAATGATATCAACTGAAATCAAGAAGCAACTAGGGGAAGCTATGGAGAAATTCTAATCAGAAATAATTGCCCAGGTAAAAGAAGAAATGATAAAAGTAGTGAAAGAAATAGTGAACACATCTAATGAAGACACAGCTAAAAATTTAGAGGAACAAAGCAAACAGATAGAATCCCTGAATGAACATCATAAAAAAAAATAAAAAGAATGAATTGAGGCAGATTCGAAGAGATATACGGGAAATCAAAACTTCTATTGAAACTTGTCAAAACTGTCTCAACAAAAGTGAAGATAGAATTTCAGACTTCAAAAATAAGATTGCAGCTAGTGAAAAGGAAAGCAAAGATCTTTTAAAAATAACAAGGAATCAGGAAATAAAAATCTAACAGCTTTAAGATGATGAAAAGAAAACCAACATAAGATTAATTGAGATAAATGAAAAAGAAGGAGACAGCCCAAATGATATCAAGAGGATATTTACAGAAGTAATAGATGATAATTTCCCAAACATGAAATGAAAACTGACATATGGATTAGTGAATCATATACAACTCCAAATAGCCATAACCAAAATAAAACTACAACCAGACAAATAAGAATCACCATCCCAGAAGTCGAACATAAGAACAAAATACTAAAAGCTGCTAGAGAGAAAAGACAGATCACCTATAAAGGAAAACCTATCAAAATCACAGCAGAATCTCAACATAAACTATGAAGTCAAGAAGAGCATGGAGCGAAGTATTTCAGGTCCTAAAGGAAAACCACTTCCAACCCAGACTGAGGTACCCTGCAAAACTGTCCTTCAAAATGGATGGACAAATAAGATACTTCCATGACAAAGAACAGCTGAAGAACTTCATGATCACCAAACCAATAAATATAAAGAATACTGAAAGACATTCTAGATACACATAGGAAAAAAACAGTAAGCAAGGCAGATGATTAAAAAGAAGGGAAAGGTAAAGATACAACAGCAGAAAGATAACATGTCAACAATAAACCAATATATAACAGTTACACCCATTAATGTAAATGGCCTCAATTCACCAATTAAAGGAAACAGACTGGCAGAATGGATCAAGAAACAACATCCAACCATATTCTCTGTACAAGAAAGTCATCTAACCCTAAGAGTAACTCATAGACTGAAAGTCAAAGGAAGGAAAATAATACTTCATGCAACAGGAACCCCTCAAAAATCAGGGGTAGCTATTCTGTTTGCAGAAAATGTGAACTTCAAACCAAGAATGATCCAAAGAGATGAAGAAGGCCACTACATACTACATAGGGGAAAACTTCAAGAGGAAGAGATAACAATCTTAAATATCTATACACCAAATTTTAGAGCACCCAGCTATACAAAGCAAGTATTAACAGAAAGGAAAAATCAAATAAGCAATGACACAATTATAACAGGAGACCTTAACACATCATTGACAAAAAGAGACAGATCAACCAGGCAGAAAATCAGCAAAGAAATAACACAACTGAATCACAGCTGTAAACAAATGTACTTGATAGACGTATACAGAGTGTTCCATCCAACAACATCAGAATATACCTTCTTCTCAGTAGTACATGGGACATTCTCAAAAATAGACCATATACTAGCCCACAGAACATATTTAAGTAAATGCAAAAGAATTGAAATTATCTCATGCATATTATCATATCATAGTGCTATGAAACTAGAAATTAATGATAAAAACAATTGCAAAAACTGTACAAACACATGGAAACTGAATAACACACTTGAGCAATCAATGGTTATAGAGGAAATGAAAGAAGAAATTAAACAATATCTACAAGCAAATGAAAATACAAATACAACTTACCAATATTGTGGGATGCAATGAAAGCAGTCCTTAGAGGAAAATTCATTGCACTGAATGAATTTATTGCACTGAGTTCCCACATCAGGAAAACAGAATGAACACAAATAAACAACCTGATGCTAAACCTCAAACATCTACAAAAAGAAGAGCAAGCCAATCCCAAAGCCAAAAGAAGGAGGAAATTATAAAGATCCAAGCAGAAATTAATGCAATAGAGATTAAGAAACCAATACAAAAATTCAATGAATTAAAGAGTTTCAAATTCAAATCAATTTGAAAGAATAAAAAAATTGATAAGCCCCTAGCCAACATTATTTTAAAAAGAAAGGAAAAAACTCAAATTCATGCAATAAGTAATGAAAAAGGTGAAATTACTACAGACTCCATGGAAATACAGAAGATCATCAATACCAATTTTGAAAACATCTTCTCTCATAGATTCGGTAACAAAAAAATGGACAGATTGCTAGAAACATATGAACTACCAAAGCTAGGTCAGTAAGATGTAAACATGCTGAATAACCCAATTTCTATTAATGAAATTGAAAACATAATTAAGTCCTTGGCAACAAAGAAGAGCACATGCCCAGAGGGATTCACTGCAGAATTCTACAAGAAATACAAAGAAGACTTAATTCCCACACTCCTCAAACTCTTCAATAAAATCAAAAGGGAAGCAATTCTTCCTAAGTCATTCCTGGAAGCAAATATTACTGTAGTACCAAAACCTGAGAAAGACACAACTAAAAGAGAGAACTATAGGCCAATCTCCCTAATGAACATAGATGCAAAAATTCTCAAGAAAATATTTGCAAACTGCATAAAGCAAATCATCAATAAGATTATACAACATGACCAAGTGGGATTCATCCTAGGAATGCAAGGATCAGCCAACATACATAGATCAATAAATGTATTCCACCATATCAATAGAATGAAAAGTAAGAATCACATGATCATCTCTATAGATGCAGAAGAAGCTTTTGACAAGGTGCATTACTATTTATGATAAGAACCTTACAGAGAATTAGAATAGATGGCCTTTACCTCAATATGATAAAGGCCATCTATGACAAACCAACATCCAGCATCATATTAAATGGCCAAAAACTGAAAGCCTTTACCTCAAAATCAGGCACAAGACAAGGATGTCCCTTATCACTGCTTCTATTCAACATAGTACTGGATATACTAGCCAAAGCAATTAGACAAGAGAGAGAAATAAAAGGAGTAAAGATAGGAAAAGAGGAAGTTAAATTATCATTATTTGCAGATGACATGATACTGTATATAGAAGACCCCCAAAACTCCATTGAAAGACTCCAAGATGTAATAAATAAATTCAGCAATGTAGCTGGAACAAAGTCAATACTCAAAAATCAATAGCATTCTTATACACTAACAACAAAAATACTGAGAGAGAAATAAGAGAATCCACACCCTTCACAGTAGCATCCAAAAAAATGAAATACTCAGAAATTAATCTCACAAAAGAAGTAAAAGAACTGCATAGGGAAAATTATAATGCCCTGAAAAAGAAAATAGAAGAGGACCTCAGAAAATGAAAGGCATCCCCTGTTCATGGATGGGAAGAACACACATTATGAAAATGGCCATTCTCCCAAAATTACTATACATATTCAATGCAATCCCAATCAAAATACCACAAACATACCTCATAGATCTAGATAAATCACTGTTTAAATTAATCTGGAACCAGAATAGACCTAGAATAGCAAAGGCAATTCTAAACAGCAAAGGCAAGACAGGAGGCATACAGTCCCTGACTTTAAGTTATACTACAAAGCTGCTACAATACAATCAACATGGTACTGGAATAAAAACAGATCTGAAGAACGATGGAATGGATTGGAAGATACAACCACAACCACAAACTCAATCAACCACCTTATCTTTGATAAATTGGCCAAACATGTTCCCTGGAAGAATGATAGTGTCTTTAACAAATGGTGCTGGAAAAATTGGCTAACCATATGCCAAAAACTGTAACTAGATCCCTGCCTATCACCATGTACCAAAATAAAATTTAAATGGACCAAAGTTCTAAATATTAAAACAGAAAACTAAATCTGTTGGAATACAAAGTTGGTAAAAATCTTGAAGTTATAGGGGTAGGTAGAGAATTCATGAACAAGAATCAAACCACACAGGAAATACTTCCCTGAATCAATAACTGGGACCACATCTTATTAAAGAGTTTCAGCACGTCAAAAGAGATCTGCATCAGAGTGAAAAGAAAACCCACAAACTGGGGAAAAAATATGAGGGAACTGTCCGTCAGACAAAGGACTTCTGTCTAGAACTAATAAAGAATTAAAAAAATCAGGCCCTCGAAATTCAATGACCCAATACAAAAATGGGCATCCAAGATGAATACAGAGTTCTCAGATGAAGACATATCAATGGCAAATAAATACATGAAAAAATGTTCATCATTAATTGTCATTAGAGAAATGCAAATTAAAACCACACTAAGATTCCATCTCACTCCAGAAAGAATGGCCAGGATTAAAAAAAAAAAAACTACCAATAACAAATGCTGGAGAGGCTGTGGGGGGAAAGGAGCTCTTCTGCACTGTTGGTGGGAGTGTAGACTGGTGCAACCACTGTGGAAGTCAGTCTGGAGATTCCTCAAAAAAGCTGGGATTGGAAGTCCCATTTCACCCAGCTATTCCACTTCTAGGAATATTCCCAGAAGAACTGAAAACATCATACCACAGTGATATATGTGCACCCATGTTTATAGCAGCACAATTTGTAATAGCCAGATCCTGGAAACAACCTAAGTACCCATCAACTGAAGAATGGATAAAAAATTTGTGGCATTTTTATACAATGGAGTACTATTCAGCTATAAAGAATGATCACATCGAGATATTTATAAATAAATGGATGCAACTTGAGACCATACTCGTAAGTGAAATGAATCAAACTCATATGTATACATACCATATAGTCCCTATTGTGAGAAATGGTAAGAGTATATAAGATTTTATGGTGATCATGATTCCATATTTTATATCTTTGAAGCCTTTTAATGTTTTCATTTATCAGTCAGAATGGTTTTATTCTGTTTTGTTTGACTTTACTATATATGATGGTATGAACATCTGTTCTGAAGAACACAAAGAATTATGGCAGCCATTGCTGATTTAATATTGCCTTGCTTTGAAGTCCTACCATGCTTTTATTCTTCCATTACCATCAGTTCTATCATGTCATGTCTTATTGGAATTTTAATATATGTGGTAGTGAAAATATATTTTTTAATGGAAAATGAGATATTATAGTAGCCATTGATCATTTTCTCTTATCCGGTTCAGAATTCTCTGTAATTCTTTCATTCTTTTGAATGGTTTTACAATACTTTGTGATGTTTGATATTATTGTATTTGAAGCTATGCTAAACTATTACAAAGAAAAAGACATTATGGTAGCTATTGTTAATATCCGGTTGTCTTTCTACAAAGTGCTGTGTTACTTATTTTCTGTTCTGATCTGCTTTGTTCTTTCCTCTTTTGTTTTATTCTCTTTAAAATAAAATTTAAAAAATGCTAAACATAATAAAAGAAATACTGAACATATTTAAATAAGACATAGTTTAAAAAATAAAGTAGAACTGCAAAGAAGATGGTAACTTTGCAGGAACAATATAAGAAAGCAATAGAATGCATGAAACGGATTTAAGGAGACGTCCAGGAAATGATACTTTTCACCGAGAGCTGTTAAAACTACCTGAATGAATGTGAAGACAGAATTTCTGATCTAAAAGACATGATTGCAGCAGCTGAGCAAGTAAGGAAACATCTTTTAAAAAATAATAAGCAATCAGGAAATGACAATTCAACAGTTGCAAGGTGATGCAAAGAAAAATAATACAAGATTGATAGGTGTAAATAAAAAAGGTGACAACACAAATGATATCAAAAGACTATTTAAAGAAACAATAGCAGAAAATTTCCCAAACATGGGAAAGGAAATTGATACACAGAAAAGTGAACCATATCAAATTTCAAGTAGTCATAATCAAAATAAATCTACAACCAGACATATAATAATCAACATCCCAGAAATTCAACAGAAGAACAGAATATTAAAAGCTGTGAGAGAAAAGAAACAGATGACCTCTAAAGAAAATCCCATCAGAATCACAGCAGACTTCTCAGTACACACAATGAAGTAAAGAAGATCATGGAGTGAAGTATTTCAAATCCTAAGGGAAAATGTCTTCCAAATCTGATTGAGTACCCTGGAAAACTGTCCTTCAAAATTAATGGAGAAGTAGGATACCTCTGAAGAACTTCATGACCACAAAACCAACCCTGCAGAGAATACTAAAAGATATTCAAGGTAGACATAAAAACAGCTACAACTATAAGAACGCCAACAGAAAAAAGCCACTAAACAGGACAGACAATTAAAGAGAGGGGAAAGGAAAACAACCAACAGCAGAAAGATAACATGACAAAATGAGCCAATATATATCAGTTATAATCATTAATGTAAATAGCCTCAATTAACCAATTAAAAGAAACAGACTAGCATAATGGATCAAGAAACAACATTCAACCTTATTCTGTTTACAAGAAACCCATATAACCTGAAAGGAAACTCATAGACTGAAAATCAAAGGGTGGAAAATAATACTTTATGCAACAAGAACCTAAAAAAAAAAAAAAAAAAAAAAAAAAAAAAAAAAAAAAAAAAAAAAAAAAAAAAAAAAAAAAAAAAAAAAAAACCGGGTAGCTGTACTGTTTGCAGAAAATGTGAACTTCAAGAATGATCAGGAGAGATAAAGAGGGTCACTACATACTAGTAGGGAAAAACTTCAACAGGAAGAGATAACAATCTAAAATATATACACACCAAATATAGGAGTACCCAGCTATGCAAAACAAATATTAATAGAAGTAAAAAATCAAATAAGCAATAACACAATTATAATGGGAGACCTTCACACCTCTTTGACACAAATGGACAGATCACCTAGACAGAAAATAAGCAAAGAAATAACAGAAATGAATCACAGTTGTGAACAAATGGACATTGTAGACATGTAGAGAGTATTCCACCCCAAAACATCAGAATATACATTCTTCTCAGCTCACATAGGAAGTTCTCTAAAATAGACCATATACTAGCCCATAGAACATGCTCAAATAAATGAAAAAGAATTGAAATTATAGCATGCATATTATCTGATCATAGTGATATAAAACTGGAATTTAATGACAAAAGAAACTGTAAAAACTCTATAGCACATGGAAACTAAATAATATGCTTCTGAACAATCAATGGGTCACAAAAGAAATTAAACAATATCTACAAGTAAATAAAAACACATGTAAAACTTACTGGAATCTGTGGGATGCAATGAAAGCAGTCCACAGAGGGAAATTTATTGCAATGAATTCCCGCATCAAGAAACCAGAATCAACACAAACAACTTGATACTACAGTTCAACATCTAGGAAAAGAAGAGCAAGTCAAGCCCAATGCCAAAAGAAAAGGGGAAATTATAAAGATACAAGCAGAAATCAATGCAATAGAGACTGAGAAAACAGTACAAAGAATCAATGATTCAAAGAGCTGGTTCTTTGAAAGAATAAATAACCTTGTTATTTATTCTTTCAACCTTGTTAAAAAAAGGAAACAAAAACTCAAATTCATGCAATAAGGAATGAAAAGGATGAAATCACCACAGACCCCATGGAAATACAGAAGATAATCAATACACTTTGAAAACATTTACTTTCATAGATTTGACAAAATAGAAGAAATGGGCAGATTCCTAGAAACACATGAGTTACCAAAGCTGAATCAAGAAGATATAAAACTGCTAAATAACTCATTCAATTAATGAAACTGAAAATGTAACTGGATGCTTACCAACAAAGACAAACCCAGGTCCAGATGGATTCACAGCTGAATTCTACAAAAAAATTCAAGGAAGACTTAATGCCAATATTCCTCAAACTCTTCAAAAAAGTTGAAAGGAAAGCAATTCTCCCTAACTCATTCCTGGAAGCAAGTATTATCCTAATACCAAAACCAGAGAAAGATCTAACCAAAAAAGAGAAGTGCAGGTCAATCTTCTTAATGACTATAGGTGCAAATATCCTAAATAAAATACTGGTAAACAGAATGCAGCAAGTCATAAAGAAGATTATCCACCATGAACTAGTGGGATTCATCCCAGGAATGCAGTGATGCTTCAACATATGCAAATCAATATGCATAATACATCATATTGATAATCTCAATAGATGCAGTAATGTTTTTTGATAAAGTTCATTACTCATTCATGATAAGAACCTTACAGAAAATTGGAATGCATTATCTCTAGCTCTATATGATAAAAGCCATCTATGACAAACCAACATCCAGCATCATATTAAATGATCAAAAACTGAAATCTTTCACTATAATATCAGGAACTAGATAAGCTTTCTACTATCACCATTCCTATTCAATATAATGCTCTAAATATTGTCCAGAGAAGTTAGACAAGACAGAGAGAAATAAAGGGAATAAAGATAGCAAAGAAAGAGGTTAAACTATCATTATTTGAAAATTGAAAGATATTCTATTTAGAACCCCAATACTCCAGTGAAAGATTTCTAGATGTAATAACCAAATTCAGGATGTAGCTGGATACAAGTTAAAACTCAAAAATCAATAGAATTCCTATACACAAACAACAAACTCACTGAGAGAAATAAGAGAAAGCTCACCCCTCACTAAAGCA
>PVJX010044444.1:0-13165 GCA_004027295.1 Dolichotis patagonum
TAGGAAAGCATGAAGCAAAAAGTCACATAAAACCACAATACAAGGTGATCTACAATGTTTACCATGATGTCTCAGCAGTATATAACAACATTAATAAAAACGAAGCATTGGAGATATTATAAGACTTCAAAAGCAGGCAATAATCAAACCAGAGTGGGTATCTTAGTGAATCTTGTCATCTTCCTATACTGTAGTTGCCTATACTCTTAGACTTGATGCTATCAATCATAACAGATTTGACTAAAATCATTCAATACAAAATAGCAATCTAACAAACCAGATTCAAATCAGATCAGTCATAATAAGACAGTATAAGTTATACATGGCTTCAGATTAAGGAAATTAAGGATGATTACCATAATATGTCTTCTTATTTTTGGGATAGCTGACCGTGTCTAACAAACTTTTAAGGAACTAACATCAATTAATTTTTTACATGTTGTGCTAAAAACTTGAAAAGGGGAAAGATCTTCCAAATGTATTTTATGGAACCAGCATTAACCTGAGATTAAAACTAGGTAAAGATGCCAAGTATGGTGGTGCATGTCTGTAGTCCTAGTACTCGGCAGGCTGAGGCAGGAGGATCCTTGTAAGTTCGAGACAAGCCTGAACTACAAAGTGAGCTCAAGGCCAGCCTGAACTGCATAGCAAGACCCTGTCTCAAAAAGACAAAACAAAAAAACAAACAATCAAAAAAATCAGAAAAGGAAACAACAGAAAAATAAAATTATAACGAATACTCCAAATGAATATACCTGTAAAAGTTCTCAACAAAGACTGGCAAATAAGATCCAATAGCAATGTCAAAAATTTGAAGCATCTTGATTAAGTGAGTGTTGGCAAAGATGTTTCAACATAATGCAAATCAATAAATGTAGCATATCTGTTTTGTTGATGTGACAAAAGACACACACACACAAACCAACTTGAAGTAGGACAAATTTATTTTGGCTCATTACTTTAGAGGGTTTAGTCCATGGTCAAATGGCTCTAGTGCTTCTAAGCCTGTGCTGAGGCAGAAACATTGGAGGAAGGATATGACAGAGAAATGCTTTTACCTCATGGCAGTCAGAAGCAGAGAGAAAGGCAAGTTACAGAAAGAAGGCACCAGGGACCAAGTTCATGCTTTCATGACTCACATTTTTCCACTAAGTCTCCCCTTCTGTTTCCATCACTTTTCAGTAATACCATCAAATGATGATCTTATCAGTAGATTAATCCACTGATAAAGCTTTTCTGACTCAATCACTTCCTTAAGCCTCAACACTGATAATTGCTGCCTTGAAAAATCAAGCCCTCAATACCTAAGTCTTTGGTCCACTTTATATTTAAGTCATAATAACATTAATAGAACAAAGGACAAAAATCATATAGTCATCTCAATAAATGCAGGAAAAAAAGCATCCGATAAAATTCAACATTCTTTTATAACAAAATCTCTCAATAAATTAGGCACAGAAGTAATGTACCTCAGCATAATAAAGGTTATGCATGACAAATAGAAAAAAATAGAAAAAAGACTATGCATGACAAATCCACAACTCATTTTCTCATTGCTGAGAAAAAATACATAACACCCAAAGTTATAGGAAGAAAGGTTTATTTTGGCTGACAGCTTCTGGAGGTTTTAGACCATAATTGATTGGCTCCAAGGCAGGGTGGCCTGGCAGAAGGACATCACAGAGGAGAAAAAGTTCATGGCAAGTAGAAGACAGCAAGAGCAAGTGACAAACCACAACCACAGCTCTTTCTGCCCTTATAGCTCACCCAGCATACTCTTAGGGTAGGTAGCACTCACACCCTTAATCCTAGCATTGCACCATTAATCAATTCCAGCATCACATCTTTATCCTGGCAGCACAAACCCTAGATCCAGTCTCCTTCATAAAACCCCATCTTTGATTGCAGAAGATTTGGGGCAGGGGACACATCTAGATATAAGCCATAACAATAGTCAACATAATGCTGAATGGAAAAAAGTTAAAACCATTTCCTTTAAAACATGGACAACTGACATGAATAGATGTCTCAGAAGAAGAAGTACAATAAATACAATAAAAAACAAATATGTGAAAAAATGTTCAACAACTTTATCCAGTAGAGATGTGGAAATTAAAACATTCTGAGATTTCATCCTACTCCAGAAAGAATAACTAACATCAAGAAATCAAGGGCTGGGGATTTAGCTCAGTGGCATAAGTGCCTGTCTTGCAAGCACATGGTCATGAGTTCGATCCCCCCCAAAAAAGAAATCATATAACAACAAATACTGGTGAGGTGAGCAAGAGAAAAAGGCAAGGAAGAGGGAGGAGAGGATGAGATTTAAAAAAAATAATTAAAATGTGTTAGGTACATGTATTAACTCCTCATGAGGAATGTAATCCTTATATGGTGCAAACATGCACTATTAAAAACTTAAATTAAAATTTTAAAAATCTGTTACTCTATGTTGCAAAAAAAATCTGGAACAAGATAAGCATGCTCACTTTCATCATTCTTATCCAACATGTTACTGGAAGACTTAGCTAAAACAATTAGACAAGAAAAGAAATGAAGTGCATATAAATAGTAATGGAAGAATAAAATTATCTCACTTTACAGATGACAGAAGCCATACATAGAAGAACTGAAAAACTCCACAAGAGCCCTTCAAAAACTGATGAGTTCAGAAAGTTGCAGGATAAAAAAAAATCAACATATAAACAATGATTTTTATAAAGTTTTTTATTTTATAATAAGTAGTTGAGAAAGATATCAAGAAGTAATCATGTTCACAAAAACAACAAACAAACAAACAGCACCAACCCCAAAATAACCCAGGAATGAATTTAACTGAGAAAGTAAATGATCTCTACAATGAATGCTAAAACACACTGATAAAAAAACTGAAGAAGGTAAGCAAAAAACATGGAAAAATATCCCATGTTCATGAATTAGAAGAATTAATGTTAGAATACTCAAAGTACTCAGTACAGTTTAGAGGTTCAGTGCAATTCCTATAAAATACAAATGGAATTATTTACAGGAATAGGAAAAAAGTTCTAGAACTTATATGGAAATAGAAAAAACCTTGAGTAGCCTAGCAATCTTGAGGAAAAAGAACAAAAATGGAGGCATCATAATACCTGGGTTTTTTTTTTTTTTTTTTGAGATAGGGTCTCATTATGTAGTTTAGGGTAGCCTTGAACTCGCTGTGTAGTCTAGGCCAGCCTCAAACTCATGCCTCAGCCTCTCAGTTCTGAGAGTACAGGCACGTGCCACCACAGCTGGCAATACCTGATTTTGAGACATACCATACAGAGTTACAGCAATAAAGAGAGCATGGTAATGTGCTAGCAGATAAACCAATTTGGATCAGTGAAGCAGGGTGGAGAACTCAGAAATAATTTTACTCATCTACAGCCAGTTGTTTTCTGACAAACATGACAGAAACAGGCCTTGTAGAAAGGACAACATCATCAATGAATGATTCTGGGAAAGTGGATATCCACAGGAAAAAGAATGAAACACTACTTCTCATCTCTTAGTTATACAAAAATTAACTGAAAATGGAACAAAAATCTAAATATAAGACCTGAAATTACAAAATTGCTAAAACAGAGGAAGCACTTCATGACCCTGGTATTGGCAGTCATTTTTTTGAATAAAGCCCCAAAAACATAGGCAAAAAAGTGAAAAATGGACAATTGAAATTGTATCAAATTAAGAATCTAGCAAAGGAACCAGTCAACAGAATAAAGGGACAACTTACAGAACAGAAGAAAATATTTGCAAATTATTTATTTGAGAAGGAATTAATGCTCCTAATACTTAAAAAACTCAACCAAAAAGCAAGTAGATCAAATAAAAAATGGGTAAGTGATTTGAATAGCGACTGTCTTAGTTACTTTTCTTGTTGCTGAGACAAAATATCCAACACCTAAAGTTAAAGTGGGGAAGGATTACCAGAGCTCACAGTTTGTAGAGGCCTGGCTCCCAGGCAGTGTTGTGGAGGAGGGGCACTGAAGAGTAGAAAGTCTGGGCAAGGCAGCAAAGCAGCAAAGCAGCAAAGCAGCAAAGAAACAGCAAGCAACAAGCAACAGCAGCAAGCTCTTTTTCTGTCCCTTACATTTTACCCAGGCTGCCCACCTTTAGGGCCACCGGAGTGGACCTTTTATTATCTATACCAGAATTATGCCAAACCAGTCAGTGGGCCAACTTAGTATTCACACACCCTTGATATCAGCATCACACATTTAATCCCGGCACCACACGCTGAAACTCAGCATCACACACCTCTGAAAAGCCCCACCTGTGACTGCATAAGGTTTTGGGGCAGACATCTAGATACAAACTGTAAGTGAGACTTTTTAAAAGAAGAAATATGAATATCTAACAAATATATGAGACAATGTTCAGCATCACCAGCCATCAGGGAAATGCAGATTGAAACCACAATGAGATCATCCTTGTTAGACTGACTATGATAAAAAAGTAAACAAACAAACAAACAAACAAACAAAATTGCTAGCAAGGATGCACAGAAAAAGAAAATTGTAATGTTGTTGGAAATATAATTTAGCACAACCATTACAGAGAATGGTATGGAGAGTTTCTCAATAAAATAAACATAGTATAGGATACAGTTATCCCACTACTGAGTATATTATATCCAAAGGAGATGGATATCCAAAGAAATATCTGCACTTTCATGTGTATTGAACCACTATTCGTAATAGCCCAGCTATGGCAGCCGCCAGTGTGTCTGTTGGCAGATAAAAGAATGCAGAAAATGTGATATATTTACAAAATAGAATATTATTTGGTAATAAAAAGAACAAAATCTTGTTATTTGTGGCAGAATGGATTTAACTGAATACTTCATGTTAAGTGAAATAAGCCAGACACAGAAAGATAAATTCTGCATATTCTTACATGTGGAAGTTTGAAAAGCTGACCTAAAACAAGTGAATAAAATAGTGATTACAAATGCTAATAAAAGTACTGGGGAGGGAAGATAGGAGGAGGTTGAATAGTAGGTTCCAAAATACAGTTAGATATGGAGAGAAGGTCTGGCTGTTCTGAAAATCAGACTCTCCCTTTTGTCATATGTGTTACCTTTATTTATTATTGTTGATGTTGTTAAATGTTGTCTTGTGCAAAAATCATCCTGAGGTGCAAGTTTAAAGTTTTTTAGGTCCTTTTTAAACTTCTGACTTTCCTTGGATATGTGCAGTTACTTTCTAATTTTTTCCATCTACAGGAAATGACCAATACAAATCTCAGTTTACCACCCAATCCTTCCTTTGGAAGTCATAAGCTTTCAGTGAGCCCCAGAGTTTCAAAATAGTTCCACTAGGTAGGTTCTATCGCTGCACTTGCTGTCTAGATGGAGAGACAGATTCCTGGTATTTCCTATTCCATCATCTTTTTTTGAAACCTTTCCTCTTTTCCATGGCTTTTATTAATCAGAAAGTTATGTGTATCAGGGAGGAGGAAGAGAAGATGGAGGAATGATATTATGCAATAATGATATTATGCAATAATAGCTAGGAAAGGGAGGGTCCAAGAATTAGCTACAGGCGGTAGTCTGGGTGAGGCATGTTTATTTTACTCTGAAGAGTTAGTAATGTGTATCGTGCGGAATAAGCTAGAGGAACAGTAGCAGGATTTTAGCGTTTTCATAGTTGACAGCATGCCATCATAGACTAGATTGTGCCTTTTTTTGCAAATGGCTAAATACAATGTTTATTTTGCACTTTAGGCTTTCCCGGGAGGAAATGTTCTTTCAAAAGCGAAATTGACTATTATTATTATGACATGGTTGGGGTGTGAATGTTCACACACTAGGCCTCTCTTGGATAAGTGCTGCTATAATAGTTTGATCCCTGACCTAGAGGACAAAGGAGCCACTTTATCTTCATATCTGTTTTTTCAAGATACTCAGCATGTATAAAGTACCTGCAATCCATTCTCCACGGGTTACATTTTCTAATCCTCCAAAGTTCAGTTCTTTCCAGCAGACAGAACTTACAGAACTTTGTACATTAATGGCAACAACCTTGATTGAATTCAGTGGAGGTTTTGTCTCCATGGCCCCTTGACAGTCTTGTTGTTGATGTTCAGATATCTTACTGCACTGCCGTGATTGAAATGGAGTCACTGCTAGAGTAAACCAAATGACAGATGATTCCAAAGTGGGTGGGTTGAAAAAGCATAGCTAGGACCATCCAAAGGAGGGCAATTGGTGTCACTAGAACTCTTGGAGGACTAAAATAAAAATTAATCAACAAGTTTAGTTGAAATCACCATTCCTGAAAATTCCCATTTCATCCTCCTTATCTTATTTTCCCTTGAGATGAGATGTTTCTCTTATACTAATTCCAATTCTTTCTTATATTTTAAGGATAACACATAAAAGTACTGATCCTTATCAGATTGTAGTCATCTTAACACTGGTGTCTCAGGCAATGGACTGTGCCTCACATGTACCCTCATCCCACCCTGGAGATGAGACCCTAGAGAATTCATGAACATCTTCCCTCTCCATAAAGGTATCCAAGTGTGCTTTTCAAAATACTAAGAGGAGAATCAAGCTCAGCTTTTTTGTTGGGATTTTGGCACATGATAGAAAATCCCCTTCTTAAGTGAATTAAATGATAAAGAATTGATTATCACATGTAAGAAGTCTATATGGAAATGATTTCACATGAATTTGTTAGGGAACATTTCTATTTTCCTGCTCTGCTAGGCTCAGCATGTAGGTCTTGTACTCAGACTAAGTTATCTCATGGTCACAAGATGGCTGCAGTAGCTCTAGATGTCTACATTCTCATAGCAACATCCAAGGTGGAGTAAAAGACCTGCTTTTATGATTGAGGAAATCCTTTCCCAGAAGTCCCTTGGAACATTCTCTTTATGTTTCATTTGCCAGATTTATATCACATATACACAATTGAATCAATCACCAATGAAGGGAATAGGAACACTACGACTGACAGACTGATCAAAACATCATTCTGAGTCATAAAGGAAAAAAGTAGCTACCTGAACAAATATGGGGTTTTGCTAGTAAGAAGACAGTAGGAAGTGACAGAATGGCTTGAGATTAAAATGAAACTCCAATAGTGCAAAACCATTTGAAATACTATAATGGGTGGCACAGTAGCATTAAATGATTTTAAAAGGAATAAAAACATCACTTTGCAGGTTTTATTCTTGCATTTGAGATTTTGTGTATATACCTTCAAATAGTTGAAATTTATATTTTGTAGTTTACCATGTAAAACAATTGTAGATAATATTTGTATGCATTATTGATATCCATGATGATTCAGTTCCCTTTGAATTTTATGTAACATTTGATCCCAGCATTGATCATTTGAACCTTTTATTTTGAATATATTGAAAGGGAATATTTGTACAAAGCCACATCAAGTATGGTTGTGTTGCCATCACATTAGGAAATCAATGGCAAGTAACTGAAAAACTTGGGCTTGGAGACTGGAGTTGTGCATGAATTCTGCTATATTCTTGTTGTCTATGCTTTGACTGGTTTATCAATCTTCAGGGACTTAGAAAAAATAAATTTTATGATTTCCAGATTCAACTGTCCCCAGTTTTTTTTTTTCCAAATTCTAAGATCTTTTGAAAAGCATCAGTGCTTGAGTTTTATGTGTGGATACTGACTTAATAAATGCATAGAGATGAAAAACTGGTAGCCACATTGTCTGTAAAAAAACTTGTGCTTATCTAGCATATTTTTATGCAAAGCAAATGCAAGTACTTTTTAGAAAGAGCATGCACTATCCATTTTGTCCACAGTTTTGTCCACTCTCTGTCATTTCACACAAGGGTGCTCCATACCTTTATTGCACCTGTCTCACCCCTGAAGAACTTTGGTTTGCAAACCTGGGAAGAAAGTGAGACTGTGCTGATTGAACGAATCACCCACCTGAACTGGGTACCCAGGTTTCCATGGAAGTCTTCCTTCAGAGTATTGTTGAAAGACAGCGTATTTGTTCCCAAGATCCAGTGATGGTTTCCATGTAGTGCACATAAACACCTTGTCAGGCACTAGAGACAGGTTGGAGAGGATGATTGATGGGAGTGGGCTTGTGAAATCACACCTGCTGTCACAGCAGATGGGGAAAAAAGCCGGAGTAACCTGTGGAATTGCTGATCCTTTTTGAAAATTCACTCATAGAAACATAATTTTAGCTCTTTTATATACTTTAGAAATAGCCATTATCACAAACCAAACTCTAGCAGAGTAACTACTATATGAGTTTTCAGTGGTAAAGAATTTCAAAAAAGTAGCAAGAAGCCTTCACCAACTGGGTGAACTGGTGTTCGAACACTGGGGTGGTGAAGCAACTCTTTCTTTGCCAAGCAAAAAAGTGTCACTCAAGCTTCAATTCCTGGCTGGCTGCCCACTGGGCATCTAAGTCTGTCCTTAGTGAATGCTGTCCTAAGCCATCCACAGCTACTGCCTTTGGAGCACAGAATGTATCTTTGAGAGGAAAATGGATGAAATAGATTTGCTTAGTGTGATCCAATGAATGGGCAATGGAGAGTATGGGCCTTTTATATCAGCAGAAAATAAATGTGGGACTGAGAAAATGTTTTGTGGTCTCAATTTTGACCCCATTTTCTTGTTGGCTCTGTTTTGTACAACTTAGCAACACTACTCTAATTTTTTCCTGACATGCAATTGAAAATTTATTTAAACACTGGTTATTAATTTCCACTATGTCCATTGCATTATTTTACGGAAGGAACAAAGAAGTGTGTTTAGGTGGTAGAACATATACATGTGCTAAGCTAACAAGCGAAGGAACAATGTGAAAGGACTAGGCATCAAGCTATGGGGAATAGGTCACAAGGAAGAAGGATAAGATAAAATCCAAAGTAACCTTCAGACAGTAAGAGCTGTGTGTGCTGATGAGGGAAAGATGCATCATCTAAGTAGAAAAAGACTTTTTTGAGAAGTTGGACATTGATTTGGGCCTCACAATGCTTGGGAGTTGGGTTTAAGCTAGGGAATAATGCTAAGGGAGAATAGTTTCACCTGCCAAACTCCAAATTCTTAGACCATTCTGTCAATCAATCATTCATTGATTCACTTGTTAATTTGTTTGACAAATACTTCCTTAGGATTGATTCTGTGCCAGGGCTGTCTTAGGTTTAAGGAATACAGTGGATAAACTGTATTCCTGATCCTGGTTCAGGAGGTGGAGATTAAAACCAACTAACAACGGAGTCTCAGGGAATGGTGAGCATTATGCAGAGATGTACAAGTGCGTGGGTGATGTGACAGTGAATGGGTTACAGTGGTATTTTCTTTGTTTCTCTGGATGATGGCTAAACTCAGATCCAAACGACAAGAAGCAGCCAGCCATGCAGAGGTCAAAGGGGGAAAGCATTCCCAGGAGAGGGAACAGCTGGTACAGGGGTCCTGAGATGGGAACAGGATTGGCACATTGAGAAGGCCAGAGTGGCCTGAGTGTCATGGATGACAGGAGGAGTGGAATAGGTGAGGGGGGAGAGAATGTGCCAGATGGTGAAGGAGTTTGGATTTTATCCTGTGAGATGGAAGATTTTTGAAAGTTTAAGCAGAGAAAAAATATATTTGATATGCATATTCCTTTATCTGCTATATGAGAATGGATGACAGAAGGGAAAAGAGAGAAGCAAAGATGGTGAAGAGGCTATTGTGGAAGTCCAGAAGCAAGTTGGTTCCTTGGACTCCAATGATGTTACAAGAAATGGGGAAGACATACTTTGTGGCTCTGTTTTGCACATAGGGTTGACAGCTTATGGAGGGATTGGCTGCAGAAAGGAGTTGCCAAAACAGTGACATATCAGTTATTAAGAACATGCTTGTTTCTCTGAAATTCTTTGGGAAGTTATATAGAGAATGGAGCTTTGAAAATAAAAGTAATCATGTTGTGAACATAAATGGAAATCAACCAAATGAAAAATGCAAAGGTATTTATTCTGATCTTGCTAGTGCAAGAGAGTAAGCTGCTTCCACTTGTGTTTTGACAGAGATTCAAAGGCAGACAGAAGAGGAAAGTAGGAAATCTGTATAGAAGAAAACATAGAAGGCTGTAGGCATGCTGGGGTTAGAGGATGGGAGAAATGTAGCTGGGCTAACTACAGTTGTACTGTGCAACTGGTTATAGGTGCGTATTTTGTTTTGTGTGATTTATCCTAAGTTGGAAGTAGGGATAAAATACAGGGACGTTGTCATTATTAATGAAGTCTTGATCATCTGGAGCTGATTGTTATATAGGCAATTACTGAAACTCTATCAAAAAACTAAAAAACTAGGTGGATGTGGTGGTGCATACTTATAATCCCAGCACTGTAAGAGGCTGAGGTAGGAGGATGCAAGTTCAAACCGAGGCTGGGAAATTTAGCAATTTAGCAAACCCCTGCCTGAAAAAATTAAGTACTACATAAATGTACTACATAAATTTAAATGTAATACATAAAAGTACTACATAAATTTAATTTTTAAAAAATTTAAACAGCTGGGGATGCAGCTCAGTGCTGTGGCTCTGGGTTCAATCTGCAGTGCTGCCAATCAATCAATCAATCAACCACTAGGGATAAGACTCAATGTGAAGGTCCTGGCTTCAGTCTCTAGAAACCCTGACCTACATACATACACACACACACAAAAATGACAGCAATCTGGATCCCCACAAAGTCTGACTTTTAGCCGGCTGGCTATCTTGGCTGTTTATTATAGTTACGGGATTGGTTTCCTGGGCAGATTTTTAGAGGTTGTGGGCAAAATTCTATTTTTATGTGTTCTCTATTGTATACTCAGTCTCTTGATGTCTTGTTAAGATTTGTTTTTATCGCTGAAGTAGGCCATATGTTTCTATATGTTTCTTTCTCTAAGTTCCTGCAAAACCATTTCTCATCACCTCTTGATTATTCCCTGTCCTTGTCTCTGTCCCAACCTTAGGTTTCTACTGTGATTAGATTTCCTTCAAGGGCTCATATAGCTTTTACCTCTCCTAAATGATTATTTTATAGCAAGCATTAAATGAGCTTCCAATCCAAGACCTAAGATTTCCTAATGATATTTTATGCCCACCTAATCCAGTTACCAACAGAACATTTCCCAGGGTTCAAACTGAAAACTAATTTTATATCTGTTAAACTTAAAGTTTTAGGTTTATATGCACCTTCTCTCCTCCCTATTTTATCATTCCTGTATGTGGACTGGAAATTTTAAAAATTCTTCAACTTTCATAGTGTATAGTTTGAGAAGTACTGTGCTAGATTCCTTACAGTGGCCAACTCTACAACAACTGGAAGAAGGAGAGAAGATTTAAAGCTTACACTTGGGTCAGACCTTCCCTGCCTTGACTGAAAAAGGCCGACTTTCCAGCATGGCAGACTCTTTCTCCTCACCTCCCAGATGGTCCCCGTGTCAAATAGGGCTACAGTGACTTCTGTTTCATCAGAGCTGATGCAAGTATTTCTGTTGCATATGAGGGCCTCTTTGGTTTAGAAGGTGGAAGGTGGAGAGGACAAAGAGGAGATGCACAATGACCAGAGCTTTTCTACAGACACTCTCATGTCCCTTCCTGGTTAATGTGCATCTAACAATGGGAACTGGATTCCTTCATACATTAGAGACATAGAATATCAAAGTCTAGAAGATGAAATCTTAAATAAGTATCCTAAATTTTATTTATTGATTTCCTTGAGTACAGATTGATGCACACATATCATCTGAATATGTAAATATATAAAATGCAGTTTCTGTTAGCATGTTTGTGGGGTTCACCATGATCTTGTTTCCCTATTCCTTTGTCACCATACAGTACATTATGGAGTCCCCTGGTCAGATCTAGTTTAAAATATTGCAATCTATAAGTAAATTTGCATTTATTCAATCATGTGTTCTGATTTTTGATGCATAAAATGTGGTCAAAATATCAACCAACTTGTGTCCCCACTCAACTCAGAGACTGAGATGCCACGCCAGGATGGTAGCTGGAAAGACACAGCAAACATGTTTTTTGTATTTCTCCAGGCCAATGTTTTATATTAAGTTTCTTTCTTCTGTTTCCATCCAACTGATCATCTTCCTGTCTAGTTGAATTTCAGAGGACACCCCTGAACAGGACCCTTGAATCATGAATCCAGTATATTCTCTATCCTCAGCAGCTCTAAGGATGTGTTGGAACACCAGGCTTTCTCATGAAGCCACGTTACATTCTCATATGCCTTCATCAGATTTCCACGTGGACTTTATACCTGCCCTTCTTTGTTACTTTGAAGGCAAGTATGCTCCCTTGTCTTACAATTGTCACTTCCTACCATTGCTTTCTGCCACAGGAAAGACTGACATTTTCTTGGAGCACATTGCAAAGACTTTTTTCTTTTTGAAATCACTTAAATAAAACAAAGTCTCTTTTCACCGTCAAGTCATTCATCACTAACTTTCAGAGCAAATTCTGCTTCTCCTAGTCATTGACAGTGAATGAGGAACAACTTTCTGAAGACCTAGGGGAAGCTTGTCTACTCTCAGTTCTTAAGAAATTCCCCCAGGCAGGTATCTCCAATCAGCTCTAATCTACTCATCAGTGATTTTTCTTTCAAAAGGAACCACTTGAGGCTGAGCTAGTGGCTTGTCAAGTGCTTTCGGCCTTGTGGGATCAGGGAGGAATGGAATAAAGGTGGGTGAGCAAGGGGGGTTGTGGAGGAGCTTATAAGTCGCTCTAAATACCAATGAAACCCTTTCTGGAGATAAAGTACCTGAATTGCAACAGGGAGAATGTTATTTCCTTCAAGGTTTTTTTTATTTACTTAAAAAGTTTTTTTAAAAATCTCATTTGCAGTAATTGGGAAATGTGCTAAAAATTTCCATAAAATGAAGGCTTGGTAGTTTAGCCCTGGCCTGATTCAGGGATCCCAAACTGACACTGATCTACCACCACAAAAGAGGATGCTGACACACCCTAGTAAAAGTGTCAAAACAGGAAAATGTTAAATGTCTGCAATCACACAGACAATGAAATATATACAACTTGGAAGTGTATACACCTCAAAAATATTCCAAATTATTCACAAGTTTGTAAAGAACTAAATTCCATAGCATTCTTTATTACTTAGTAGTAATAGAGCTCATAAGACATAAACTGGTTTTTAAAGAGTA
>PVJX010044445.1:0-13179 GCA_004027295.1 Dolichotis patagonum
AAAAAAAAAAAAAAAAAAAAAAAAAAAAAAAAAAAAAAAAAAAAAAATCAAATAAAGTAATTTTTAAAATTCGTCACGATGTCTAGAAAATGACTCTATATCTATCTGTTTATTATACCAAATTTTTTAAAGTATTTTGTATGTATGGCTGTTTATTGGTGACCATTGATTAAACAATGAAAAAGAGTATTATAAAGACCATTATCTTGGCAGTTAACAACATACTGATTAATGTAGATTTGAAGATAATTTTAAAAATCATTTGTTATAGCATATATATTTATAAAGGAGAATGAATATTTACTAAATATCATGTACATGACACAATTATTCCTTGAAGAGGTCACAGAATGAATAAATAACAGTATACACATTTACACAACCCTCTATATATGACAATTTCTTTATTAAGTATTTTACATTGAAACTGACCTGTTTGAGAAATCTGGTCATTATTTCTCTAATCCTGATTTATTCAAAGGTCAGATAAACTTGGTAACATGGAACTTTAGTATGTATAATTCTATTTTGATTTTTAGTCTGGCCTATTGGAGGCTTGCTTACTCCTAAACAATGGCTTCTTGAAATTTTTATTTAATCCCCTTTCAAATCTTTTCTCTTCCCAACTTCGAAACACATAGATGTCAAGGCTTTGGGTCACAAGCCCAGCCCGTGGCCAATCAGTGAATTCTCCTCTTGCAGAGTCCCTTCGCCACCACCACTGGGGGCGCCTGCGTCCCTGAGTCCAGCACCTCTTGTGGTTTACTTTCCCCAGAAAAGTAAACTACTTCTGGGGATTACTTCAAAAGAATTTCCACGAAACACTCATTTTCAGCTTGCCTCTCACTTTCCCTTTTAGAAGAGTCTGGTACCTCCAATTCCAAGTTTTCGTGGGATGCCCAGCCGTGAACTCGCTTCTTTCTTAGTTCCCCATCTGCAAACACTCAGACTTTCTCAGCTTTGCTGGGTTTGTGCCCACACATCCAGCCCAGTCCTTGCCAGAAATTGACATGGACTTTTCACCCATCCCAAATTTGTCTCACAGAGTTGAACCTTTTTTGGCTTATTTGCTATTAGTTCATTGGCATTTTGAGAGCGATCAGAGAGAAACACATGCCTTTACACTACAGTGTTTAACCAGAGGTCTATATTGGGGGTTTTCTGATAATCTTCTGTGAAGATGCGACAGCGGTTATATCCTTGTTTGGGAATACGGAGTGGTGCAGGGAACAAGGAGAAAAGCAGAAGAGGAAGAAAAGGGTGGGTAGGCTCTGGTCCCTGCCTTTATGTACGTCAGGCAGAAAAATCCCTCCTTTTCGCATTTTATACTTTGGGTTCTGAGATTTGATTTGAAGAAAGAGTCATTTACTAAAAAAGGAAACCTCCTACAACCACCAAATGACACCATGCTGCCTCCTACATATATTTTAGAATTTTAATCATGTCGTACAATTTGTGCTCTAGGCTTTTTATTCTTTTCTTTCACTAGGTTACATTATAAATATCTTTCCATATTTCTGTGCCTTTTTCTTTTGTCGTTAGCACATATCTGCAGTATCTAATGTTTATATTCCTTGTAGGGAGTTCTTGCTTTTCTATAATTTAGTACATGTAGTAGCTTTTTCATAATCAATTATTAACCCAGTGCCTGGCACTGATAGCCCCTTAGTAAAACAGTAGTTGGGTGAAATAATTAATTAATTAATTAGAAATTTAATAGCAGGTCCTCATTTAAGTGTAAGTATAGATTATATGGATTGATAACCTGTTTCTTTCATTCACTCATTCATTCACTTAACAGATTTTTGTTGAATATTCATCTGCTAATTAACTTTAATTGTCAACTTGACTGGCTTCAGAGACTCTTAAAAGAGTGATTGGATCATGGGATGACACACTCCTCTGTGTATTACTCCGCTGATTTTTGTACCAGAATATACTATAAGGAAGTGGGCCTCTGTTGGAGGTGAGTCACTGGGGTGATGCTTTTGGAGGGTGTGTCTCTGGCTGGCCCTATCGCAAATTAAAAATAAGAAAAGAACTGGGGAAAAAAGAAAAAGAAAGAAAAAGACAGGGGCTGTAGCACAGTGTGAAGGCCCTAGATCAATCCCTAGTACACATGCTGCAAAACACTAACAGAGCTGAAAAATGCCCTTCATAGGCTTGACAGCCTGGGCAACAGCTGAGGAAACACTGACTCTGAAAGTTAAGGTATTTTAACATAAATCTCCAAAATTAGTAAGAAAACATTAAAAGCACGAAAAAGAAATATAGTATCCAAGAACTATAGGACAATAATTAAAGGCATAACATGTGTTTAGTAATAGGAATTAGAAAAAGAAAGAAAAAAAAGGAATAGAAGAAATAGTTGATATACTAATGCTTGAGATCTTCTTCAAATTACTGTTAGGCATCAAACCATAGGGAAAATCAAGCAAAAATAAAACAGAAAAATTGCATTTAGCTATATCATTTTCAATCTACAGAATATCAGTGATGAAGAAAAAAGTTCTATGGAGGAAGAAGACTGAATGGAGAGGGGAATGGGAAAAAAGAATTAATGTTTATTACATATGGGTACAAATTTCCTATGATGAATGTGAATATTATATATGGAAAATATGACCTAAAAAAATAGGACAGAGAAAAACACACCATCCATACATGGCAGCAAAGATTAGAATTATATCTGAGTTTTCAAGAAATTATGGAAGTAAGAAAAGGGAGGAGTGAGACATATATTGATCCTAACATCCTGTACCCTAAAAAATCATCCTTAAAAAATAAAGGGAAAATAATTACTTCCTCATATAAGTAGAGACTGAGAGAATTTGTTGCCAGAAGACTTACATCACAATATGCAAATATGTGAAGTTTCTTTAGAAAAAAGTAAAATGCTATGTAAGTAACTCAGATCTACATAAAGAGCCTCAAATGAAGAATAAATGAAAATAAAATAAAAACATTGATTTTTCTTATTTTAAATTAATCTAACAGAAAACAATATGCTCAAAATAATACCAATGATGTATTAGATTAAGTATGCTTACATGTGCATACATATTTTTAATATATATTTTCTTATATATACTTATATATAAATAAAAATGAATGCCAGCAGTAATTTAAAGAGCATGTGGGGAGAATTAGGGTTTTTTTGTCATTATAAAGAATTGAACTCCCAGTGAAGAACATTTGAAAATGGTTTTGGATTATTTGTAAATGGATACTGCAAACTCAAGGGAAACCACTAAAAAATGAAAAAGAATGATATGCTAAAAGACAACAGAAAGCAGAATCATAAAGTTCTCAAAACCACCAAAGACAGGGAAAGAGTAAAACACTCCATAGAAATAAAGAGCAACAAATAGAAACAGTTTAACATACACAGTACAGGTTGGGGATCAAGCCTTTAACACGTGAACTCTTGAGGAACATTTTAGATGCAAACTATAATACTTATGGTAGAAAAAAAGATCTAAAAGTCAAACACTTAAGCTTCACTTTAGGAAATTAGAAAGTTTAGGCTTAAGCTTAAGCTTCACTTTAGGAAAGCAAATTATATCCAAATGAGGCAGAAGAAAGCAATCACACAAATTAAGAAGAAATCACTGAAATTGAAAACAAAATCAGTAAAGAAAAGTAATGATTTCATAATGAAATAGAAAACTAGTTCTTTGAAAAGATCAATAAAATCAGTGATCTAGCCAGGCTAAGATAAAAATAGGACACAGATTACTAGTATAATACATCCCTGATTTAAAAAAGAATTTCACTGCGTGTGGCATGCATAAGTCGGATTTGTTCTGAATCCAACAAAGTGAGCCCTGCAAAGTACACCTGTGAACCTTATACCACGGTATACCTGTGAAAGTTTGCAACTTGAACACTGGTAAGTCAGAGACTTTCTGTATCAGAAACAATGTCACTATAGATCCCACAAGTATTAAAATGATAACAAAAGAATACTGTGAACAATTTTTACCCACAAATTTGATAACTTAGATGAAACAGAGCAAGTCTTTGAGAGCCACAACCTGCCCAAACACACACAAAAATAGAAGTCCAAATAAGCTTATATCTACTTAAAAATTGAATCAACAATTAACATTGTAATATAGCAACCATCACACAAATTCTGCCAAACATTTAAGTGAAAAGAATTTTATATCTATCTAACTATCTATCTATATCTATATACATGTACATATAATTGAACTGTATCCCCAGTGTTTATGCCAACTCTTTACAATTTCCTTCATAAGGAAGCAGAGAGAATACTCTCTTTCATTCTATGCAACCAGCATTACCCTAATACCAAAAGCAGACAAAGATAGTAAGTATAGGAAAAATATAGACCATTATCCACCATGAATACAGATGCAAAAATCTTTAATGAAATAATAGCAATTTAAAACTAACAATGTATAAAAAGAATTTTATACCATAACCAAGTGAGACTTGTCCCAGGTATGCAAAGTTGATTCAACATTTGAAGATCAATTACTATTTGATAACTAATTGAATAGAAGACTTTGAATGTTCCCAACATGGAGAAGTAACACGTCTTAAATGGTAGATATGCCAATTCTCCCGATCTGTCATAACATATTTCATACAGGTATCAAAATGTCCATTGAACCCACTAATATGCACAATTACTATACAGCAATTCAAAATATCTTAAAAACTTAAAAAACAATTAATTAATGTAATCCATCATATCAAAAAGCCAAAGAAGAAAAATTAAAGTGTGTCAATAGATACATAAAAAGCTTTTAACAAAGTCCATCATCCATTCAAGACTTTCAGAAAACTAGAAAGAGATCTTTCTCAACTTGATAAAGAATAACTAAAAAAATTACACAATTAGTATCATACTTAATGGTGGGAAACTCAGTTCTTTCCCACTACAATCAGGAACAAGGCTAGATGTCTCCTCTCACTATTGCTTTTTAATGTTGTGCTAGAATACTAATTAATGTTCCTAATCCCAATTAACTAACATTGTGCTAGAATCCTAATTAATTAACAGAAAAGGATCTAACAAGTATACAGATTGGGAAGGAAACATAAAACTGTGCTTGCTGGTAAATGTCAGGGTAGTTTACACATAAAATCCAAAAAGTTGACAAAAGACAACAAAAACCCCCTAACACTAATAATGATAGAAAGGTTTCGAGATACAAAGTTAATACACAAAAGTTAATCACTTTCCTTTATGGATAATGAACAAGTAGAATTTATAAGTAAAAACAAAATACCTTTGCATTAATGCTCCAAATATAAAATACTGTACTTAGGTATAAGGATCTACATGAGGAAAATCATACAATTCTAATGAAAGAAATAAAAAACTGAAATAAATGGAGTAGTCCATTTTTATGTATAGAATTACTTAGTCATCTCAAGATGTCAGTTCTTCTCAATTTGGTCTGTAGAGTCAGTGAAATCCCAATTTAAACCCCAGCAAGTTATTTTGTGAATATTAACAAACCAATTTCAAAGTTTGTATAAAGAAACCAAAGACCCCAATTAGTCAATGCAATACTGGAGAACAACACAACTGGAAAACAGACCTTACCCTAGAGATGAACTGGAAGAGCAATCCAGACAGGAACCAGGGAATGACTAGGCTTGTAGTACCCGACATTTGACCTTTGTCCTGAGAACAATAGGAACCATTAAACAATCTTGTAAGTGGTAAGGAATACAGAACAGAAGAGAAGCCATGGGATCCTTGGATCCTTCAGGAGAGATGAGGAGCAGATCCCTGAGGCTTGCTGACAGTTAAGGATGGGCAGTGGAGAAACAGCCTGCCAAGAAGATGGAAAGAAACAGCCTAAAATGGCTGTTTCTAGATTATAGAAGCCAAGAGAAGATATTATCAATGTGCTAGAGGCTGCAAAATGCCAGCAAGAGCATTGATTGGTAAGGTAGTTCCAAGTGGAACCAGCTAACAGAAATCAGATTAGAAGCATCTAAAAATTAGACAAGGATCTAGTGAAGTCTTTGAAAATATGGCTGGATAAGAGAAGAGAAAGAACTGACAGGGGCAGAAGAAGGCAATAGAAACTTGAGCTCCTTTGAATGCCACCAGTGACTCCTTTTAGTGCTATTTATTCTAAAACAAACATCACAAACAAAACTCTCCAATCTGTTACTTTTCTGGCCCTCCAAAGTTTGCCTCCGACCAGTTTTATTTCTGCTATGGGCTAACTATCTCCCTCTCATACTCGTACACTGAAATTCTAACCCCAAGATTATGGTAAGGAAGTGAGAGCTTTGAAAATAATTAGGTCACAAGGATGGAGCCCTCATCAATGGGGTTAGCACCCTTATGAAAGATACACTAGTGATTCCTCTTGTCCTTTCCACCATGTGGGACACAACAAAAAGACAGCTCTGAACTACTAAGTGGGCCCTTGCTAGATACTAAGTCTGCCAGCACCTTGATTTACACTTCGCTTACACTGAAAATGTGAAGAAATGAATTTCTGTTGTTTGTAACGTAAATAATGTATAACATTTTGTTAGAGCAGCCAGAGCAGAGGAAGACAATTTTCTTCTGTTCTCTACTACCACCCTGTGCTTCAGCTAAACAAGTTCGTAGTTGTCCTCCACCTCACAATAAAAGCTGACACTTGAAGGTAACATGAAAATTTTTTATAAAATTGAATATGCAGAGATAGAGAATAAAACAATGGTTACCAGAAACTGGGGAAGGGAGAAACAGAAAATAGGAAAACGTGAGTTAAAGGGTTCAGAGTAACAGATATAGGGATGAACAAATCCAGAGATCTAACATACAACATGATAATAGTAATGCAGTACTACATTTGGGTTATTTGCTAAAAGAGCACCTTTTAGTTGATCTTGCAACACACAAAGAATGCTAACTATATGAGATGACAGCTATGATAAGCTACTTGATTATAGTTAACATTAAAACAATATGTAGCCTGGTGTGGTGGCACACACCCTGGGAAGTTGAGGCAGGAGGATCATAAGTTCAAGCCTAGCCTGAGAAATTTAGTAACTTAGTGAAAAGATCCTTCTCAAAAAAAAAATTTTTTTTAAAGACTGGGCATGTAGCTTAATGCTAAGGTCCTGGATTCAATCTCTATCACAGAAAAATAAAAATCATGTTCTACACATTAAATATATATAATAAAAAATTTAAAAGCATGGTGCACATGGACATGTTCTTTATCATACACAGTTGAGGTCCTGGCCAAAGGAGACACTCACTCAATCCTGTGTTAGACTCTTGTGCTCTCATTAACAGTAACTCCCCAGGGAGACAGACAGTGTCCTCATCTATTTTATAGATGAGAAAATGAATGTTCTGAGAAAGGTTTGGTAACCTGCTCAAGGTCACATAGCTAGCAGCTGGGTGAACCAGGAATCTGTGGGTCCCAGAAGCCTGTGATCTTATCCAGGCCATCACACGGGTAGTGTTGACTTCTTGATAGTATTCTGCTTTGAAGAATGAAGAAAAATAATCTTAGGAAATGCCCTAACAGCAGGGTTTGGGTTATATCCCTGTAGTGGAGCACTTGCCTAGCGTACACAAAACCCTCAGTTCAATCCCTAGCATCACAAAAATAATACTCTGAAGTGCAGTTCTCAGTAATAGTCATATAAAACATTATAAAATGTGCACCTTGGCAGAAAGATCAGAGGATTTCTGAGAACTTGCCTTCTTTAAAATTTAATAATGATCAAACAATGTAAACAAAAGTAGTCTACAAGAAGCAGGTAGGTAGAACACAATAAAAAAAGACATCAGAACACTAGAAATCAGAGAAGCAATGAGAAAGGAGAAATAGTTCTTAAGGCTTTTATTTGGCAACATTTAATATTTAATGATTTCTGAATGTCTAACTCCCTGGCATGATTCTGAGAATCAATTTCTTACATTTATATTTGTCAGGCTTTTTCCTAAGAACATTCATTCTTAGTGACATAATTTAGGTGAGTTTAATTTTTCAAATTTGTAAACATGATTTTTTTTTTCCTACATGACTTTGTTTTTCCTAGCCAACAAACATCAAGACTAGCAACCTAGGTCACTCTGGAATGAGGGCTCTGCCCTCATTCCTAGGTGATGAGCTGGGGGTTGGGCCACACTTTCTGTTTTCACAAACATGTTGTGCTAAGCCTTTTTCCTTTCATCTAATGACCATTACTCATTATTTCTTAACAGTAATATTTAAAGACTCATTTGTTTTTCTTGAAGATACCATTTCTAAGTAGATATTAACCACAGCAAAATAAAACTATAGCTTAATTTCTGCAAAAAGACTGTAGCATACTCTTCATATCAGAAAAAATAATTTATTTCTATGCCACTGGAAAGAAATTTGAGTTCCGGGAATACTCTGAACAAAATCAGAAATATCCTGTAATAGTCCCTGCTTTGGCCAGCTTCCCAGCCATGTCATTGCGCCTTTTCTCCAGATAGGCTATTAGGACGCTGGCTTCTCATCTTGAAAAGGTAAGCAGTCCATCCTTGTTCACTGTGAAAGACTGCTCCTTTGGCCTGACCACCTTGCTTCTCTCTAACCATTTGCCTTCCACCAAAACTCACTCCATGAAACTTTTAAAAAATAAAATTAAAATGGTCAGAGTTTAGCTCAGTGGCATAAGCACCTGCCTGGCAAGCACAAGGTCCTGAGTTCAATCCCCAGTACCAATACATAAGAAAATAAATAAATAAATAAATAAATAAATAAATAAAATGGCTATGATTTGAGATTTCCTCATCCTCTCTCCCCATGGGATTCTGGGTCAGGTCCAGAGAATTACTTTCTGTGAAGATAATTTTAAATCTTGGAGTCAACTTTCTAGATTCATGAGTATCTGAAAGTTTTATACCTGATTTAAGATTTATCACTTTTACTTAGTTAAAAATTCACAAGGGTATTGCAATAATTGTCTTAGAAAAGAATCCTGGCCTTGAAGTCACATTTCCAACTTAGCAGCTGCTGGACTCAGTCCCTCTTTCCAGGCCTCCTGGTGCTGGGTGGAGCACATCCCAGGAGGTCAGTGGATTCGAGAGGCCAGGGATAAAATGGAAAGGGCCAGTGCCCTGGTGTGGATGCAACCTGGTTCATCTTGGCTGTGCTAAATAGTACTAAAGTCACCGGTTCTGACATGAGACAGACATAGATTCAAGTTCCAAAGAGCCAAACAGTTCCATTTCCTTGGGGAATTATAAAACCAACATGAACCTTTTTTTCTCATTTATACAGTGGAAAAACAACGCCATAGCTTTCAGGGTCAGTCAGGAGACAGAAACCAAACCAGTTATCTAATTGGTGAGAATTAAATGTAAAAAACTGCCAACCAGGTGCAAAGTAGCTAGGTGATCGATAAGGTTTAAAGATGGCACAACAGAATTATAGCAACTGCTACCAAGTGGGGAAAGAGGGAGAAGCCAGAAGCATGATCTAGGGCCCCCGAGGAGGGAGCAGCAGTGAGCTGGCGGATGTTTCTGAGGTTGTGTAATAAGAACGCCCCGCAGCCAGGGGAAAACTGCACACTAGATTCAGATGCAGCTCCGGCGGGGGATGGGTATTGCCGATGTGAGGCTCTTGGGAATAAAAAGTACGAGTAGATCCAAGCCCACAGGGAACGAGCCAAGTCTGGGTTCCTTCCTCCCGCTTTGCAGGCTCCTGGTTTCCCCTTTGGCAAAGCCCAAGAAGGAACAGCTGGCAAAGCAAAAATGTGCTCTGCAGAGTCTCAGTGTCAGTATCATTAAGCAGAGCCTAGAACCTTAGGTTTGGAGCTGAGAGATAAAAACCTAGTAATTGGCACAAATGCCATTTATTGAGTACTCACAACATGCCAGGCACAAAGCCAAGTGTGGCACATGCATTGCTTTATATGACTGTCATAACAACTGAACGAAGTGAAGATACCCGCTTTTCAGAGGAGTGAATAAGGAAGTCAGGTTTCTCTGCCTTCCCAATTCCTCTAAATAAATGACAAGGCACTGTCTGGGCCTCACCTCTGTAAGTAGATCTTGTCTCTTCCCACACACACTCATCCCCTACCCCTGCTCTAAAAGGAATGGAAAGTTAGGCAGGTTTGCAGCAGAATCAGTTTGTGGTTCAGAAGTAATGTAGCCCTGACATCAAGCTGATACAAAGAATGAACAAGAGATCTACAGGGAATCCCCTTGCAGGAAGGATGTGTCATTCAGAAAACTGTAAAGCTGGGGTGGAGTTGCTGAGAGCATCCCACAAGGAACAAGTACCCTTACTGATGCCTTGAGCTGTCACTGTGGCCTAAGCACAAGCTGAACAAGACGTTCCAATTTCACAGAGAGCAGTCAAGATGACAGGTGGAATCTTCCTGAACTTTCTTGATTTCAGTGGGGACCTCTGCACCAGCACTTTTGGGGCCAACTACTATGTTGTCTCAAATAATTCCAGAGGAGAAGCCAGTCTATAGAAAGTATCGCTGGGATCAGGCCCACAGGGCTGAGTGGGTCCAGCTGCCTCAAGTGTCCCAGAGGCAAACTCCAAGGTGGAGCCTTGTGCGCAGTGGCCCACTGAGAAGGACAGGCAGTAACAAGCCCTGTGAGGGCGTGAAGGAGGCAGGACTGGCTGACCTGCAGTTCAGGTGTGACAAACGCATCTACTGAGTCCACCCTCAGATGCAGCTGGGTAGCCCTGTCACACTTTTCCTAGTTAGGGGTTGATGTTTTAACTCCTGCATAAACCAATTTGGGGTGTGAGTGCTTGGTTTTGAACATGGAGATGATCACCACTCATCCACTACATCATCCGTCAATTCAAAACACATTCGTAGAATAACTGCTACAAATGGGGAACTGGACTTAATGGTACAGCAAACAAATATTGGACAAGTTAGAGTTATATGTACCAAAACTTTCCTTGCCACACTGACCTCACCTAATAACAGTTAACTAATAACGTAAACTAATAACAGTTCCTACAGCAGTAGTATTATGGTAAAGAGTGAAAGAGATAATGTACATACAGTTCTTAAAACTCTGCCTGGCATGTGACAAGCTGTCAGTACGATATATTGTTATGTCTACTTTCCAGTGTTTCAAGAGTACCCGAAAGGCAATGAACTCCATTGCTACCATAAACAGTCCTCTTGGTATCCATGGGGAATTTGTTGGGACACACATATACACCTACACACTAATACCAAAATCCACAGATGTTCCAGTTCACTATAAAAAGTGATGTAGCATTTGTATATAATCTAGGTATATCCTCACATGTATTTCAAGTCATCTCTAAATTACTTAAAATACGTAATACAAGGTATATGTTACATAAATAGTTTTATACTATGTTGTTTAAAGAATAATGACAAGAAAATAATCTGTATGCATTTGGTACAGATGCAAAATTTTCCTCAAATATTTTTGATTAGTAATTGGTTGAACCTACAGATACAGAAACTGTGGCTATGGAGGGCCAACTATACTTCCATGAAGAATAAAGGACTCCCTGGGAGATATTTGCATAAGAGAAAGAGTCAGGACACCAGGCCTAGCCCAAGAGGAATACTAAACCACCTCTGAAGGAAACCTGTGGTTCTTGATTATCTAGCTTGTGGATTCACAGCTAGCCCAGCCACTCAAAGACTCAGTGTAAGAAAGAGACAGGAAGTAACAATTCACAGTGTTTTTTTAAACTAAAATCATGAGAATACTATGCCTGCCCAGAACATCAAAACATGACAGTTAACCAAGTCTATTTGCTGGAGATATCTTGAAAATAATTTTAGAAAATTATTCGATCCTTCAAGCACTTTCTGTTTACATCTGTTAATATAAGTTTATTCTGCTATTGATCATATTTACAAACACATATAGGGCTTTTTTTGTCTTTTATTTTTATTTTTATTTTTTTTGGTACCAGGGCTTGAACACATGACCTCATGCTGGAGCAGGCAGGTGGTTATGCCATTGAGCTAAATCTCTGGCCCTCTCATTTTTCACATTTATGAAGAAGAAAAACACTTCTAAGAAATAAATTCAATTGATCAATAAGTATTTATAAAATGTGAAATTGAGGATATAGGTCAGTGATTAAATACTTACCCGGCATATGCAAGGCCCTGAGTTCAAGCCCAAGCAATACTAATACTAATACTAATACTAATACTAATACTAATAAATACTAAAATGGTTGGAAACTGCTCCATCAGCTGCCACCTCATTTCCTCAGCTCCGTGCCTTTGGTTTTCTAGAGCTCCTACCGAGCTCCCTACCTGACAGCAGAGTTTGGCAATAGTTGCTACAAAACTCACTGTTGAGAGAGGGACCTTTTTAACAGTCCTGAATTTCCTACCCCAAGCATGAAACTCTTCTGGCTTGGGAATCACAGAATTGAGATATACCCTAGGACATTTAGAGAGACCAATAGATTCATTCCTTCTATTGTCTGTTCCAAATTCTCCATTATCATACTCCGTCCACCTGCTGATATATGTGCATCTCTTACTGAAAAATTTAGGGACAGTTTCTCCTCATTCGTTCATTCACTCATGCAACAAACACTAATCACGAACCTGCTATGTCAGACTCTGGGTTAGCCTCTAAAGACACAAAGCCCACAAATAGACAAACTTCAAGTTGAAGCCCTCAGCTGATTTATGACTTCTAGAGGGAGATCCACACCAGCAAGAAACAAGGTACCTAGAGCAATTTGGTACTGTGATAAAAATGTTTTTGGGACAGTAATAAAAATGTATAAGGAGTAAAATAAAGAAAGATAAGGAGGATTCCATTTCACCAGAGGCATTTAGAAACTTTGCTAGTATTTTTTTTTAGATTTTTTAAAATTTTATTTAAAGAGAAAAAACAAAAAAGAAAACAACCAAACAAAACAGGAAAAGGGTAGTAACAATACAGAATTCCAAAGGCAAAAAATAAAAGAACCACAAGAACAACAACAAAACAAAAACAAAAACACTAAGAAATCACCACTTGATAGGTTACATATTGTCATCATTGGAAATAGTTGTTCAAGTTACAAAATTAAAGCACACAAAGTAGACATTCAAACAGTGAGACTATTAACAGTTCTGCTCAACAATCTAACAAAAACAGTAATGTGGTCATCTATCTTACACACTTAAACATACATGCAGTTATATCCTTTAGAGCACTTTCTTTTCCCCTCT
>PVJX010044446.1:0-13188 GCA_004027295.1 Dolichotis patagonum
TACAGTACTTCTGTCACAAACTGACAAACATAAATAGTCCTTAAATAGCCCTTTCTATTAATGCTTTTATTCTATTTAATACAAGTAAACACAACCCATTGCTAGCAAGAATGTTTAAGGCACTCTCAGCACGAGTGCTGACTTATTGCAGGCCACTTAGCTCCTGCGTTTTGGTTTATGCCCCCGTGAAAGAGAAACAAGATCAGCTTCTACCTCAGATAATACAGGTGTAGTTTACCAGGTGTCTGCTCTGCTCCGGGCCCTTTGTATACCATACTGCTACATTTTGTCATGGTTTAGGTCTAAAATGCCCTTGCAGAGTCTTCTGTGTATGAAAAGTGACTAGATAATGGGGTTCTATGCTCACTAGTGGATTCATCCATTGAAGAGTTCAGTAGCTAGTGTGCTGTTAGGAGGTGAGACCTGATTAGTGGTGAGTCACTGGGGATGTGGCCTGGAAGGCTTATTCTTGTCCCCTGGTTCTCCACTCTTTCTTTGCTTCCTGGCTGCCGTGGGTTAAGCAGCTTTTTTCCACAACGTTCTTTCACCATGCTTTTCCTGTCTTGGAGCCAGGAAACCATGGACTGAGAATGTGAACCAAGATAAGCCTCCCCTCCTTTAAACTGTGTAAAGCATTGTGTCCAGTGATAAGAAAAAGGACTAAAACATCCTTTTACCAAGCTACCAGCATAACTGTATCGTTGGATTCATTTTGTAGATGAAAAAACTAAAACCCAGAGACTAAATTGCTCTCTCAGAGATAAAGTACAAGTGGCAAAACAAAGAGTTACATCCACATTGATCTTGTACCAAAGCTTACATTGCCATATTTCCCCATGTGACAGGGATAGATCAACTTCTGAGCAGTTATTTATATTCCCAGGTCAAAGGTTCTATGATAAACAACTGAGAACAGAGCCAACTTTTGTACTGCACTTCCTACTCCTCATCAGGCACCTCTACCCCTTCCTTTGAGATCTCATTTTACTGAACTGCTCTGTAATAAACCTCAATACTGATTTTCAGCTTCACGAGACTTATTAACAGTCCCTCTGTTGCCCCTCATTGATATTTTTGAACTGTTAGTAGAGTTTGGTTTACTAGATAGACTGTGGGAAATGACCACTTCCTTTATACACCTGAAAATGAAAAGGAAGAACATTCACCCCAAGACAATGATGTAGAATTTGAGAAGATTAATGTCCCCAAAGAAGGCTTAAAAAGCCACATTAAGAATTACTACCACAACACCTTTTTTTAATGATATTTCAGCTCTCTAATTTATTCCGCTAAGAAAATAAATATATAGCTTTCTCTACTAATCATTTGTAAAAGTGTTTTATATCATCCCCTTTCACAAGCATAATTTGCTGATTTGGGAAAATACTGATGTGTTTTATTCTTGCTCAATACACACACACTCCTTTAGCTACAACGGTAGGAGGTTCATCTGCAGTAACCCATCTTTAAATGAATTAACTAACATTATAAAGCTCTGTGTCTAGATAGATTGCTAACGCAAGCATCTGAGGAAGCTGGCCTCAGGGCCGGACAGAGGGCAAGCTGGATCCCATTTGCTTAACTGCATGTTTGGGTTAACAAAAAGCAGCTAATCAGAGCCACACTATATTTATGTGAACTCCTTTGCATCTCTAAAATAGATTCCTGAGAATGAAAACAAAAAACTTGCTTAATCAAGTTTGCTGCTCTTGAGTTCCCTATTCTTGATGTTTGCTCATAAAAACTGTTTTTGATCAGACTAGCAGTCGCTTAGGGGAGAACTAGCCTTTGGAAAAAACCTGATGACCAAAGAGTGTGCATATGAAAGACTCAGGTCAAAAGTGAGATGCTGCAGTCTTACTGCGCTCCATGCCATCTCTACCTGACCTCAGGAGTTGCACTAGTAAAATAATGTTGCAAGCCTTCCTAGGTTAGGAATAGAGAAAGGGGAAATACGTAGCAAGTGTGTGATTTGCATGTGGACTAGAATAACACTAGAGATATAGAAAGGAAATAAGAGCAGAATAGAATATACATGTGTCCTTTGTCTTCTTGTCTTCTCTTTCTTTTGCTCACAGCCCCTCATTTTGCTGTTTTCTTGATGACAGAAGGATATCCATCCTTCCTTTTTTTCTTCAGTCTGTATCCACTCTATGCCCAAAACGTTTTTAACATTTGATATGGTAAGGGATGGAAGAAAGAGGGGTGAGAGGAGAAATTGCAGCCTTGGAATTAAGCTGAGGGAAATAAAATCAGCAGCCCACAGATGATTCATGTAGGGAATTTCGGCGTCAGTATCCAGGTCTATTGAGAGATGTGGGTTGTAATTCCACCTGACAGCCATAAATCAAAGAGAAGCTGTCTCTTACATCCCTCCTACCTCATTCCTAAGCTAATTGAGACCATGCTCTCCCTTAGAGACACTAATTTATTAAATGTAAATTCTCAAAACTCTTACGATTCATCCATGATGAATCGATGTAATCACTAGTTCCTCACGTTTCCCGTGTTTTTCATGACAATTTCAATGTGGGATATAAGCACAGAACAGGAGATACTTGTTCACCTAATGGGGAGACTGGGGGCAATTCTGGGAAGCCTGCAGAGCAGCAGCAGCTGAGAGCCTGCTCCATATGGAAGGAATATGGTACTGCACTCCCCAAGAGACAGATGCTGCTTACTACCCAGAGGCAGCGCAGACAATTTGGCTTTTGTTCCTATTGGCTTATTCATTGTTCTGATGCAACTGAAAGCATTTTTTAGTCAAAAAGGCCTGATGATTGAGAATAAATTTGACTTTAAGTCGCAAAAAGCTTCTCCATGTGTTTGTTCAGCTGAGATTGAACAAAAGAGCATTGTCTCCCTTAAAAAGGAAAGCAGTACCTTTATACATTACACTTAGGAAAACAGGAGATCTTAAACTTCCCTTCAATGTGTGGTCCCTTAGACCTCACCACGCATAATCCTGGCCCCTTCTATCAACAGAGGAAATTGTAGCTGATGTATGTGTCAATATACCCAGAACTGCAAAAACAGCAATATTGTCACTTTCTCTTTATTGCCACTGATACCTTCTTATCTCATATCTAAATGGTTACACTAGCTGTTCACACTTCTTGTTGCTTGGCTTTTTTGGGGATCAAACAAAGGACCTTGTATATGCAAGTACTCTACCAGTGAGCTACATTCTCAGCTCCCAGTGCTGGGTACTTCTTACTCCAGAATAAGCAGCAAATGGCAAATTAGCCTTAAGTACTACTTCTGTCATATTATCTCCTTGCTCAAGAACATAAATTCCTGTTTCCTGAAGCAAATTAAATTCACTGCTTGAGGCCCCTTAACCCCTACTATATTCTATGTATGGTATGCTCATTTCTGCTGTGGTCACTCTCCTACTACTCTAAAGAATGATCTTCATTAAATCCTATCTTTATAAATTACACTTGTCATTAAAATCTCACTGCTGAATAACTTTATCCCACAATTGAAGAACAGTTCCTCTCAACACCTACTTAATTTATGGTCTGTCTCAGGTAAATTACTGTTTATTATTATGGCAGAAATTCCAAATTTTTTCTTGGTTTCTATCATTTCTTCTTCTTTTTCAGTGATAGAACACAGTTTTAGTAGATAATCACAGGACTCTCAGCTAGGGACAACATTAGGGACTTAGATGTTCTTTTTGCTAAATGCACTAACTAAAAGTTACGATTTTGTATCTGTCTCCTTAAATACTTTAAACTTTGGGTGAGATTCTTGTGAATCTGCATACTCCCACTGATACTTCATCAACTCATGTGTGTTAATCATTTAAGGAGTGTTGGTCTAAAGCTGATAATCCCTCTCCTTCAAGAATAAAGGCATGAAAATAAAAGTAACTTGGTATTTTCAAGATTTTCAAGGATATCATGACCAACAACAGATTGTCAGTTGCCAGCTTTTAAAGTGGCTGACCCCAGAGTAGTGTCTAGAAGTCTCCAGGCATCACTCTAAACCTGAAGGCTTAACTAACTCCATCTTTCTTGTCTTGATAATTAGCTCTTTTGCTGAGTCGTTCTTTCCTGCATCACCTTAGATTACAAAAACAGGATGAATTGATAAACATCCTGTGACAAGATTCAACACTACTTTCAGGAAATAGCTACTGCTTTAGAGTTGGGAATGGTCAACCAAATCACAGTTTTGACCAAGACTGCTTAACTGTGCATACTGCTCACTCCTCACTCACAACGCTTACCACTTTTTTCCTTCCCTTATTTAAACCTGAGATTCATATCAGTGCCCCCACAGACAGGGCTGAAAACACTTACTCCTTCTTATCTTTCTAGATTAAACTGAATATTAAATTTCTTTCTTACATCACTATTATTTTTGTATTTGATTTTATCTTGCTATGAATGAGGAACCTGCTATATTGGGACTCCCCAAAGTCAGGCAGCCCTGGCCCAGGACTCTGGCAACAATCCTACACTCTGAGTATGAAATTTAAATTCTGCCATTAGAATATATGCAAAAATCACTTACATAACTTCTTCACATCATGTTTTTAAAAAAGACAGGATGTAAAATTTTGGGGAGATTTCAATTATTGTTAAGTAATTGGTAGAACAAGTAGAGAGACAACCTACAAGGATATAAAAACATTTTTAAAATACCATATACCAGCTGGGTGGCATACACCCATGAGGCAGAAGGATCACAAGTTCCAGCTCAGCCCATGCACCTGAGCAACTTAGTGAGATCTTAGTTCAAAACAAAAAATATAAACGGACTGGGAAGGTATCTCAATGAGAAATCCCTAGGTTTAATTCCTGTTAACATAAAAAATACGTAAACAAATTTGATCTGATGGATTCATAAAACACTTAGCCCAGACCACATTCCAGGTTGCATCCTCACTAGCTGTACAGAGGATCTGAGTTCTTCCCAGCCTAGCATCCCAGTGCAACCCATCAGGGGAATGCCCAGCCAACTTCACAGGTCACAGAGGTACTGAACCTAGCCCAACCCAGAGCCTAGAGCTGCCCATCAGGGAACAACGAGCATAGCCAATGGGTCTTGGGGAATTTGAGTTCTGTCTATCAGAGACAAGGTCCCAGATCCATAGTTCAGAGGTGCAGCCCAGCTAACCACAGAGCAGGTCCTGGAGGTTCTGAACTCCACTCAGCCAGGAGCACCATACTCCAATGGCATGCTCTACCTAGCTGCCTGGGTCCCAGAGGTTCTGAACTCCATCCAGCCAGGCATAAGGCCCCAGTGCCACACCCTGGGAGTGGATTCCCTGCTAGCTGCCTGGATTGAGAAGATTTTGAACTCCACCCAGACTGGGGCTAACACCCATCAACACACTCTGGGGGTGGGTCCCTACTAGCCACCTGGATTGTGAAGGTTCTGAACTCTACTCATCCAGGTTCTAGGCCTTGGTGACACACTCTGAGTGTGTACTCATGCTAGTTATACAAAACTCTGCCCAGCCCAGCATCCCATAACAACCCAGTGCAGTATATCAGGGGAACACCCAGCAGGCTCACAGGCCACATAGCACAATTCTCCAGTGCCATAGTTCAGGGGTACATCCCAGCTAGCCTTGGGAATATGGGAGGATTGAAGCTCTGCCCAGCACAGACTATTGGTGCAATCCATCAGGAGGATGCCTGGCCAGCCACATGGGTCCCAAAAGAAAATGACAAAAATGAAAGAGCAAGATGCAGTCTCAGTCCTCCAGCCCAAAAGAACAAACCCAAGTGATGCTGAAATGGAAGATACTGGAAATCACACAATGGAATTTTCTGAAATGATAGCAACTGAAGTAAAGAAAAAACTCCATGAAGCTATAGAGTAAATCACATCAGAAATAATCTCTCAGCTAAAAAATGCAATAACAAACATCATGAAAGAAATGTTGTGTGTATCTAAAGAAGATCTACATAAAAAATAGAGGAACATAAGAAAATGATGGAAACCTTGAATAAACAATGTAAGACAGAATTAGAATGCATGAAACAGATTCAAAGGGATATTCAGGAAATTTAAAATTCCATTGAAAGCTAGAAAAACTGCCTGAATGAAGCTGAAGATAGACTCTCAGACTCTGAAGACAGGATGGAAGCTTATGATCATGAAAGAAAGATATCTTAAAAATAACAAGGAACTAGGAAACAAAAGTTCAACAGCTGCAAATGATGAAAAGAGAAATAATATAAGACTGTAGATGTCAAAGAAAAAGCAGCACTCAACACAAATGATATATAAAGACTATTTACAGAAATAATAGCATGAAATTTTCCTAACATGGAGAGAGAACCTGAAATTCAGATAAGTGATGCATACAGAACCCCAATAACCACAACCAAAATAAATCTTCACCCATACATAAAATAATTAAGATATCAGAAATTCAGCACAGGAAGAGAATACTAAAAGCTGTCAGAGAAAACCAACAGATCACTCCTCAAAGGAAAACCTATAAAAAATCATGGCAGACTTGTCAACACAAATCTTCAAGTCAAGAAGAGCTTGAAGTGAAGTATTTCAGGTCCTGAAAGAAAACAACTTTCAACCCAGACTGATGTACCCTGCAAAACAATCTTTGAAAATTGATGGAGAAACTACAATCCCAAGAACAACAGCAGAAGGAAACTACTAAGCAGAGCAAACAATTAAACAAAAAAATACAAAACCAACAACACAAAGATAATATCACAGTGATAAGTCAGTACATAGCAGTTATATCCATCAATGTAAATGGTCTTGACTCACCAATAGAAAGAAACAGACTATCAAAGTAGATTAAGAAACAAAATCCAGCAATATGCTGTGTATAAGAAACACATTTAACTCCAAAGGATATTCATAGACTAAAAGTCACAGGAAGGAAAAAATACTTCATGTAACAGGAACCCAGAAAAAAGCAGAGATAGCTATTCTGTTTGCAGACAATGTGAACTTTAAACCAAAAATGAGCAAAGAGATAAAGAAGGTCACTACATATTTGTTAGGGGAAAGCTTGAAGAGGAGGAGATTACAATCATAAATATATGTGCACCAAATATAGGAGCACCCAACTATGTAAGACAAAGTTTAATAGACATTAAAAAATCAAATAATAATACAGTCATAATGGGGGACCTTAACCCCCAACAATATCAGAATATACATTCTTCTCAGCTGCACATCGATCATTCTCTAAAATAGATCTTATACTAGCCCACAGAATATGCTTAAGTAAATGCAAAGGAATTGAAATAATTCCATGTGTATTATCTGACCATAGCACAATAAAATTGGAAATTAACAATAAAAAATGCACAAGAACACCATAAACACATGGAAATTAAATATCATTCTCCTAAACAACCAATGGGTCACAGAAGAAATTAAAGAACAAATTAAACAATATCTACAATTGAATGACATGCAAATGCAAATTACTGGAACATGTGGGACACAATGAAAATAGTCCTCAGAGGGAAATTTCTAGCACTAAACTCCCACATAAGGAAAATGGAATGAATACAAATAAACAACCTAATACTGCACCTCAAACTGCTAGAAAAAGAAGAGCAGGTCAATCCCAAAGCCCAAAGAAGGGAGGAAATTATAAAGATCAGAGCAACTGAAATTAAGAAAACAATACAAGAATTAATGAATTGAAGAGTTGGTTCTTTGAAAGAATGAATAAAATAATAAACCCCTAGCCCACCTTATCAAAATAGGAAATAAAGAACTCATATCCATGCAATAAGAAATGAAAAGGACAAAATCACTACAGACCCTGTGGAAATACAGATAGTCAATATCTACTTTGAAAACCATTACTCTCTTAGGTTTAATAACATAGAAGAAATGGACAAATTCCTAGAAACATATCAATTACCCAAGCTGGATCAAGAAGATGTAGAACCGCTGAATAACTCAGTTTCAGTTAATGAAATTGAAAATGTAATTCAAACCTTACCGAAAAAGAAAAGCCCAGGTCCTGATGGATTCACTGCAGAATCCTACAAGAAATTTAAGGAAGTCTTAATGTCAACACTCCTCAAACTTCAGTGAAACTGAAAGGGAAGCAATTTTCCCAAACTCATTCCTGGAAGCAAGCAATGAAATTGAAAGAGAAGCAATTCTACTAAACTCATTCCAGAGAAAAACCCAACCAAAAGAAAAATTACAGGCCAATCTCTCTAATGAACATGGTTGCAAAAATCCTTAATAAAATACTGTCAAATAAAATGCAACAAGTCATCAAGAACATTATACACCATGATCAAATGGGGTTCATCCCAGGAATGCAAGAGTAGTTTAACATATGCAAATCAATAAATGTAATACACCGTATCAACAGAGACAAGAACAAGAACCATATGATCACCTCAGTAGGTGTAGAAAAAGGTTTCAACAAAATCCAACACTCAATCATGATAAAAAAAAAAAACCTTACAGAAAATCAGAATAGATGGTCTCTACCTCAACCTGATAAAATCCATATGTGATAAATAGTCAACATTTACTAAATGGACAAAAACTAAAATCTTTCAACCTAAAATCACGGAAAAAGACAAGGATGTCCATTATCACTACTCCTATTCATTATAGTTCTGGAAGCATTAGCTAGAGCAATTAGAGAAGAAAGAGAAATGAAAGGAATAAGGACAGGAAAGAAAGAAGTTAAATTATCATTATTTGCAGATGATATGATACTCTACATATAAGACCCCAAAAACTCCACTGAAAGACTTCTAGATGTAATAATCAAATTCAGTAATCTAACTTGATATAATGTCAACACTCAAAAATCAATAGCATTCTTGTACACAAATAGCAAACTCACTGAGAGAGAAACATACCCTTCACTATAGCATCCAAACAATGAAATACTTATGAATCAATCTAACAAAGGATGTAAAAGATCTATACAGTGAAAATTACATTACTCTGAAAAAGGAAATCAAAGAGGATTTCAGAAAATGGAAAGACATTCCCGGTTCATCGATAGGAAGAACAAACATTGTGAAACTAGCCATTCTCCCAAAATTGTTATACATATTTAATGCAATTCCAATCAAAATACCATTTGAATACCTCACAGATCTTGAGAAATTATCCCTAAAATTCATCTGGAACCAGAAGAGACCTATAATAGCAAAGGAAATTCTGGACAACATAGGCAAGGCAGGAGGCATCACAATCCCTGACTTGAAATTATCTTACAAAGCTACTGTGATAAAATCAGCGTGGTACTGGCAAAACAAAAAACAGATCTGAAAATCAATGGAACATATTAGCAGATCCAGCCACAATTACAAACACACTCAGTCACCTCATCTTTGACAAAGAGGCCAAATATGTACACTGGAAGAAAAATATCCTCTTTAATAAGTGATGCTGGAAAAACTGGCTTTCCATATGCCAAAATGTAAAACTAGATCCATGTCTATCATCATGCACTAAAGTAAAAGTGGATCAAAAATCTAAATACTAAAACAGAAACACTAAATCTGCTGAAACACAAAGTAGGTAGAAATCTTGATGCTGTAGGAGTAAGGCAGAGAGGTCATGAAAAAAAATCAAACTGCACAGGAAATACTTCCCAGAATCAACAACTGGGATTTTGTCTTACTAAAAAGTTTTTGCATGCCAAAAGAAATCTCTTTTCTTTCTGAAAAGAAAACCCGCAAACTGGGAAAATATCTAAGCCAACTGTCCCTCAGACAAAGGACTTCTATCTAGAATATATAAAGATTTTTTTGAAAATCAGACCCCTAAGGCCAAACATGCTTGCTGGAAGGATGACAGTCTCTTTAACAAATGGTGCTGGAAAAATTGGCTATCCATATGCAGAAGGCTAAAACTAGATCCATGCCTATTACCATGTACTAAACTAAAATCTAAATGGATCAAAGATCTAAATATTAAAACAGAAACACTAAATCTGTTGGAAGACAAAGTAGGTAAAAACCTTGAAGATATAGGGGTAGGAAGAGAATTCATGAACAAGAATCAAACTGCATGGGAAATACTTCCCAGAATCAATAACTGGGACCATATCTTATTACAGAGTTTCTGCATGGCGAAAGAGATTTCCAGCAGAGTGAAAAGAAAATTCACAAATTGGGAAAAAATCTTAATGGAATGTCCCTCAGACAAAGGACTTCTGTCTAGAACTTATAAAGAATTTTAAAAAACTCAGACCCTCGAAATTCAAAGACCCAATCCAAAAATGGGCATCTGAAATGAATATACAGTTCTCAGATGAAGAAATATGGATAGAAAATAAATACATGAAAAAATGTTCATCATCATTAGTCATGAGAGAAATGCAAATGAAAACCACACTGAGATTCCAGCTCCAGAAAGAATGGCCAAGATAGAAAACACTACCAACAACAAGTGTTGGAGAGGCTGTGGGGAAAAAGGAACTCTTCTACACTGTTGGTGGTAGTGTAGACTGTTGCAACCGCTGTGGAGGTCAGTCTGCAGATTCCTCAAAAAGCTGGGTATGGAAGTACCATTTGACCCAGCTATTCCACTTCTAGGCATATTCCCAGAAGAACTGAAAACATCATACCACAGTGATATATATGCAGCCATGTTTATAGCAGCACAATTTTTAATAGCCAGATTTTGGAAACAACCTAAGTGCCCATCAACTGAGGAATGGATAAAAAAGTTGTGGCCTTTTTATACAATGGAGTACTACTCAGCTATAAAGAATGATCACACTGAGATATTTATAAATAAATGGACACAACTTGAGACCATACTCATCAGCAAAATAAACCAAACTCACATGTGTAAATACTGTATAGTCCCCCTAGTATGAGAGTTGGTAAGAGTATATAAGATTTTGTGGTGATCATGATTTCCCATTTCACTGCTTTGAAGCCTTTCAGTGTTTTCATTCATCAGTTGGAATGGTTTTAATCTGTTTTGTTTGACTTTGTTATGTGTGATGGTATGAACAGCTGTTTTGAAGAAAACAAAACATTAATGGCAGCCATTGCTGATTTAATATCATCTTGCTTGGAAGTCCTACTATGCTTCTGCTATTACCATTGGCTCTATCATGTTGTGTCTTATTGGGATTTTAATATATGTGATAGTATAAACAAATTTTTTATTGAAAATGAGATATTATAGTAGCTATTGATCATTCTCTGTTATTCGGTTCAGAATGTCCTATAATTCTTTCATTCTCTTGAATGGTTTTATACTATTTTGGTATGTTTGATAGTATTGTATTTGAAACTGTGCTCAACTATAGCAGAGAAAGGGATATTTTGATAACTACTGTTAATGTCCAGTTGTCTTATTGTAAAGTGTTGTTTTGCTTATGTTGTTCTGTTCCGATCTGCTTTGTTCTGCCCTCTTTTGTTTTATTCTCTTTAAATTAAAAAAAAATCAAGGACCCAATCCAAAAATAGGCATCTGAGATGAATACATACTACTCAGCTGAAGAAATATAAATGGCAAATAAATACATGAATAAATGTTCAACATCAGTGGTTATTCAGGAAATGCAAATTAAAACCACACTGAGATTCCATCTCACCCCAGAACGAATGGCCAGGATAGAAAATATTACCAACAATTGCTGGAGAGGCTGTGGGGGAAAAGGAACTCTTCTGCACTGTTGGTGGGAGTGTAGGCTGGTGTAACCACTGTTTAAATCAGTGTGGAGATGCCTCAAAAAGCTAGGATTAGAGATACCATTTGACGCAGCCATCTTCTTCTGGGAATTTTCCCAGAAGAACTGAAAACATCATACCACAGTGATATATGTACACTCATGTTTATAGCAACACAATTTGTAATAGCCAAATCAGAATGGATAAAAAAGATGTGGTATTTTTATACAATGGCATTCTACTCAGCTATAAAGAAAGATTGCATTATGACTTTTACAAGTAAATGGATGTGACCTGAGATACTCATAGGTGCAATAAATCAAATTTACATGTGTAAATATCATACTGTATCTCTAGTGTAAGAAACTGAAAAGGTATATGCAATCAAAAATCTATTATAAATACTGTGCAAGAGTAAGAAACTGCTCAAAGAGGAAAAGTAATTGTGATGGGGCAAAGAGGAAAGAAGGAAGGGAAAAGAAAAAGACATAAATTTGCTAAGATATAAAATAGCTAAAATGACTATACTACTAATTGTATTGCTTATTGAAAAAGAAAAGTTAATATTCATATCATTAGATCAATTTTATATGTCTATGTCTGTTATTCTAAGCAACATTTTTAAAGGTAAAAATATGCAATATTACAACCATTGTCAAATTCCTATCATCTTGTTTTATAAACAAGATGTTATTGTATATTGTTTGTTGTTATTGTCTCTTTTGCTTTTTGTTTTTCTTTCCTGTGTCTTTTTTTCTCTTAAATTAAAAAACAAACACTTAGTCCAAGTAACAGCTACATTCATGTTCAATTTGAATACTTATGAAGCATTCAATAAGAGAGATCACATATATTTTGGCTAAAAAACAGATCTTAATAAAGTAAAAGATTGACTTTATATAGGATATGTAGTCTGACCACAAAAGTATTAAATGAGAAATTAATAAAAATAAGATATATGGAAAAATTCTCAAGTATTTGCAAATTAAATAATATAAATAACTGATTAATAAGTCAAAAAAGAAATCAGATAAAACTGGAAAAAAAATGCAATATAACAAAATTTGTATAATTCAGCTACTGTGGTACTTAGAGAAAAATATGTAAGTGCATATATTAGAAAAGAAGAAAAGTCTAAAATCTATTACCTAATTTATCATCCAAAGGCTAGAAATGGAATTGCAATTAAATGTGAATTAAGTCAAAGAAAGTAAATAGGAGTAGAAATAAATTTATAATGCAACAAGGAAACAATAAAGGAAACAGACAAAACCAAAGGCTAGCTCATTTAAAATGCCAATAAATTTTATCAGCTTCTTGCCAGACTTATTAAAAAAAATTTTTAAGGAAACAGAGGACACAAGCCACCAATAACAAGAAAAAGAGCTGCAACATGACAACCAATTTTATAGATACTCAAAAGGAGACATAAGGAAATATTAAGAACAATTTTTTGACAATGAAGTCAACAGCCTGGATGAAATGAGCAAATTCTTCAAAAGAAAGAACTACCAAACTGAAAGGCAAAACAAGCCGGTAGTGGACTGAGACACCCTAGTAGAGT
>PVJX010044447.1:0-13200 GCA_004027295.1 Dolichotis patagonum
GGTAGAACAAGTTTCCACAGAGGAAGCACTACTGGACTGTAAGTGCATGTGTCTGTGCATATGTGCGGATCTGTGGCCATTTGCTGTGTGTCTGTGGCTGAGTGTGCCTGTCAGCCCATGTGTGCCAATGACTGTGGCTGTGAGTGTGACTGGAGGAATGGACACTGAGTCCACACACTGCTGCTGGGTAGCATAGTGATTCTTCCACCCTGAACAGGGTCTAGAGAGAACAAGAGAGGAAGAAAGAAAGAACGAACTAACGAACGAAAGAAAGAAAATAGATCAACAAAGAGAAAATAAATATTCAGCCATTTTTGTTTCTGCAACAGCTAGCACACAGTCTAGAAGACGTTGGTGCTTACTAAGTTATAAATATGGAATGGATAAAAAAATATTTTAGCAAGAGATAATTCAGGAGGCAGGGCTACCATAGGTCAATCTAGTCCACAGGAAGGAACACTCAGAGCCCCCACCCTATGGCCCCTTCTGTCCCCAGCACCATAGGCCTGGGTTAGCCATTTCCAGCACCAGGGACGGACTGGACCTGCTCCCTGAAGTCTGCAGTCAGTGCAAAAGCCGGGCCCCATGCACAGCCGGTGCTGAGTGTCGGCGGGTCTTACAGAGAGGTGCGTAGGTAGGCACCCGGGAGGGCCTGCCAGACTCTGTAGGGGCCCTGCACTCCCAGGTCCAGGCCAGGCCTTGCATGGGCTCAGCCCACTGCACACTCCAAACAGAATCAATTATATATTTAAAAGGTGCCGCCCCGCAATTCCTGGTGAGCCAGGAGAGCCATCCATCATGGCGCGGCCGCGTTTCACAAGCTGTCGAATTGTGCTTACATTGGTTAAAAGAATCTTTATATTTCATTAAGCAAGCAGATCGGCGGATCTCCCGCCACAGGCGCCATATAGATGGCTTTAATTTTCCAAATCTGCAAATGCATCCGTTATGTCCCCGCGTCGCTGCTGGCTGCGGCCTAATGCCCAGCCAATCGAAGAATCAAGCAGAATTTTATTAAGGAGTATTTTTTATAAATTAACAGCAGCACTGCCAGGAAAACCTCATGCAAGGCATCTTTGATTAAAAAGAAAATGGACCCTTCCTTTGGTCACATCTGGCACAAGCCACCCCAAAGGCCACCCTATCACTTTCTGCCTCTCCTTCTCTTTCCTGAACTTTTAATTCTCCTTCAGGTTCTTCTCACTCCCCCGCACGACAGGAAACCAGGCCGAACTACTCTGTCTAAAGCAAAGAAAGAAAGCAGGAAGGGAAGAAACCAGCATCTTCCGAACTTCTCCTGTCCTCAGTTCGTTCCCAGTGCAAAGAGACACAGCCCCTCATTAACAATGACAGTCACCTGGATGTTTAGTAAGGGCCAAACCCTACTCATGCTGGGTATTTCACCTAGTAAGCTTCAACACAACCCAGCTAGGTAGTATTATTATCTTTTAGTACATGGGTGAGAAACAGAGACTCAGGGAGATGCCCCAGGCCCCACAGCTAGTAAGAGGTAGAGGCAGGGTGAGAACTGGGTCTCTGAGGATCTTCTGGGATTTATGCTGGCATGTGACCAAGAGGTAGGACCAGGATAACCCCTGAGTGTCAGTCAGAGGGAGGGTTTGAGAACAGTCTGCCATCACGGACCTCCTTCCCGGAGAAACACTGTTGCCCTTTTATCCCTGCAGGTTCTCCAGGGACTCCCTAGGGGAGCAGGTCTCTGCAACCATCTCTCCTCCCTAGCAGTTAGGAGTCCAAAAGGACTTTCATTCATTAGACGAACACAAACACACAAACCCAGGCCACAGTTGCTGCCCTACCTCCAGGCTGTGACATCACCTTGACTAGGACCAGTGTTACCTTCTGTGATTTACCTCCAGGCTGTGACATCACCTTGACTAGGACCAGTGTTACCTTCTGTGATTTATGACACTGACCCACTGACCTACCCCAGAAGGGAAAGAGACATATGCTGTGAAAATGTGTCACCCAGGGCTGGACAGCCACCCATGAGGGAGACCACAGAGAATGGACTCCTGCCTGGGCACAGATGTGTATGTGTGCTCCAGTGCATGTGCCCTGGCAGCAGCTACACAGGGTGAGAAAGAAATCTGTCAACTCCAACCTTTTGGGAATAGGATTTTAAGAGCTCTGTGCCTGGCACATGCCAGTCAATTCCACCAACTTCCCTGAGTTGGATGAGAGAGGAGCTTTTATTAACCTCTGCTGTACAGAATAGGAATCAACCCAGGTATGGTATATGGTGACTCACAACTGTAATCCCAGCACTCTGGGAGGCTGAGGCAGGAGGGTCTAGGGAAAAAGAAGGAGGAGGAGAACTGAGCCTCAGGAAGGTGAGTCACCTTGTTTGATCTGCTTGGGAACTGGAAAGGCTGAGCCTGACCCCAGTAAGTAGACTTGTTCCTATATCCACAGTTCTGAGTTGTCAAGAATTAGCAATGAGCAGGTGACTCGAGGAGTATGGAGAGCCCTTGGCCTCCCCTGCCCAGAGGCCCTCAGGCATACCACCCTGCTGCAGGCTTGGCATGAGAACATCCCAAGAAGTTCTTCCTCTTTCTCTCTCTCTCTCTCTCTCCCTCTCTCTCTCTCTCTCTCTCTCTCTCTCTCTCTCTCTCTCTCTAAAGGTTCTATAAATCTTACATCCATATCCCCCAATTTCCAGTCTGTGTCAGTCCTCAAAGGTACAGAAAGCCCAAGGACCAGCCTCTTCCTCTCCTCTCCAGCAGCTAGATTCTCCCCAGCAATGCTGTCTACTGGGAAGGGGAGACCAACAATTCAGTGAATCAGTGTGACCAACAAGACCACAGAGAATGGCTAAGGAGACATTCTAGAGAGAAACACATAAAAGCTAATAGCTAGAAATGTGGCATTGTTTGCTTCTGAGTGCCTAAATGCTGCAGAATCTGGGGTGTATTCACCACCCTCAGATCCTTATTCTCTTGGGTTGACAGCTCTGTCCCCACTGTGCCTATCGCTGCACATTTAAACCTGTTTCTATTGCCTGCATATGACACAAACAAACCACAACTCTGTTATTTCCGGTGCTTCGAAGCCAACTTTTCTTGAAAGGCACATTCAAATCATCTTCTCCCCTCCTGCTCCCTCCTAATGCACTGTACCATCACCCTCCCACCCATTAAAGACGCACAATTCTCCAAGGCCACCACGCTGCTGTCTTCCTCCAGCAGCGACCCCTAGAGAACTGGGGATTCACCACACTGGGCTTAGGTGCCCCCTTCTCCACATAAGCCTCTCCTGAGAACCCAGGCTGGGTCAGGTGACTTAAAAATTCTTATAGCATTATCTCACCAAATCACAGTTGTCCATGTGCCTGCTGCTTGTCAGAGATAGTGTCAGAGACAGAATGTTTTTAGTGTAGTTTTGTTTTGGTTCTTGCTGTGCAGAAGTTCAGGTTTGCTCTAAATTCACTTTGTAGCCCAGACTAACCTCGAACTCACAGCAATCCTCCTGCCTAAGCTTCCAAAGTGCTGTGATTACAGGTGTGCATCACTACATCTGGCAATAAGAAAGTTGATTAGCCATCTTCATAGAAATCTGGTAGGCAATATTTCATTTAATCTTACAACAAACCCAGAATTCCCATATGATTGATAAAGGAGCTGAGAATTAGAGAGGTAAAATCACTTGCCCCAAATCAAAGCTAAGCAGCTCAGCCAGGGAGCTGAACTCCAAAGTGTGAACTCAGTGCCCACCGCAGCACTTCACCTTGCCAATCTGGCTTTCTAGCCAGTACTCAGTACCCAGCACCCAGCACAGGGGACATCATACAGTCATTCCACAAATAAAGATGCAGCTACTGTGTGCTGTGCAATGGACTCTGGGGCACTGTAATGAGTTCTTGTTCAAGGAGCTCGGACTGTGGGAGAATTACAGATGATCAGGGGCCCTGGGTGGGGAAAACTGGCTCTGGGAGGTGTGGGAAGAGCAGCAGAGCCAAGAACTGAGTGAACCTATGGATCCTGTCCACCCTGCTTCTCCTGCCCTAGCCCAGCCAGGGAAATCCAGTGTCCCCACCAAAAGCCAAGTCACCTTCTGGCCATATCTGTGGCCCTGAGCTTGCCACAAACTGAGTCTTTGCCCTTCTTCCACAGTGCTCTCACAGTGGCCATGTCCATCTTCCAGTGGTGTTTGACATGGCCAACCCTACCCCAATACTGCCACCACTGGTCCTACAATGCCTGATCCAGATGGGCAGGGAACGAGCCCTTGAGGAGAACAGCCTCAGTCATCTTCCTTCCTCAGCTGAGGGCTTCCAAGCCGCTCCTGGAGTTGGCCCCACGGACTGCAGGCAGGGAGGCTTGAGGTGTACAGTTTAGCCAGGGTCAGATCAGATAGGGCACCAGATGCCACAACAGGCACCTAGAGCTTGTAAACTCCTCAAAGGAGACTTTCCTTCTGCTCCTGGCTCAGGGATGGAGGAAGAGCGTCAGCAGGGAGAACCCCAGGGTCCCGGGAGGGTCTCAAGACACGTCCTGAAAGGGCTGCCACCCCTTCAAGGAGCCCCGGGAGCTTAGTTACCTACACAAACTGTTATCCATTAACATCCAATTATCCCTCGGTCCGAGCCATTAATTATAAATCAGCCACTAATTGGGGTAATTAGCCCCCCCAGGCTAATGGGCCGAGACTGAAAAAGGCCTCTCAGCGAGCACTGGCAGTCCTCAGTTTTCCAAGGTCCTCAATGTGGGCGCTGCAGAAAAATTGGGTGGCTGGAGTTAATTAAAAAAAAAAAAAAAGACAGCAAAATGTGGCGGGAATAGGGAGAGAAGATGGGACAGGCCAGTTTTTATAGTTGTTCCTTCTCTAATTCAGTCTAGCGTTGGCTGTTGAATGTGGGCTGGTGACTGGGGAGGCTGAAGAGCCTGACCAGTGCCCAGGAGTAAAGTTGCCCGGGAACTGCTTGATTCTTCAGGTCATTCCACTTGAGGCAGCTACAGCATCAGAGAGAAAGGCTGAAGGGAGCTGGAAAGAGAACAAGCAACAGGGTGGGGCACCGAGGTATCCCAGGCCTCCGCTGGGCACCGACGGGGTGGCTTTGCCGAGCAATCCTGCAACACACCAAGCTGCTCTGGGCTTGTTCAGAACTGGGCATCAGCCAGACCAGAAACAGGGCCTGTAGAATCCCCTGTGGAGAGAGCGCACCTGGCCAAGCTAGGGCCCTGACCGCTGCAAGAGCTCGGGGAAGGCCTGTGGTGTGGGCGCGGGGCGCGCAGTGGCTGCACCGCGAGCCACAGGAGGTAGACAGAGCAGCAGGCGCAAACCAGCCCTGGCAGCTGGAGCTGAAGAGTCTGAAAGGGGCTGTGAGCCTCACTGGGCTTCAGGGACCTCAGGGCACCCTGAAGCAGTGTCCACAGCAGTGGTAGGCTGGCCAGAAATGGCGACCCATTCGTGAAAGGCGCTCAGGCCAGCTGATCCAAGATCCAGGGGACTCTGCTTTGACGTCCACAGAACCATAAGAGCTGGCTCCAGCAGGGCTGTGATGGGGGTCTGTGACCTGGGACATTCCTGCCATCTGGCAGCACTAGGTCTAGTCCAGTAAGTTGTCCCCAAAAGAGAGCAGGGAGTAAATACTGTCCGGAGGCCCCAACAGGATATGGAAGAGCCCTGGCCCCATGGAGCCCAGCTCGATACCCCTCTCGCAGAAGGCGAAACTGAGATCGCTCAAGGTCAGACATGAGGGTACTCAGCGCAGGGTAAACGTGCCGACCGGAAGAGCCCGGCCCGAGCTCGCCCACCCCGGCGCCCCTCCCTATCTCGCCTGCCCACCCTGCGCTCCATAATGGGCTTCGCCGGGCTGCGGCGGCATCGCCCCAGGCCTTGATTAGATATTTATTGCTGTCATTTACATGGGCACCGCGGGGCCGCCGAGCAGGACGCGAGGAAGGAACTGAGGGGGGTGGAATGGGAACGTGGGGGAGGTACAGGCTGCCTCCAAGAAGAGCGGAGACCCTGCAAGGGAATGAGTAAGGAGGACGGCACAGCACGGTGATGATAGGGAGCACAGGCCCGTCTGTCTGCCTGTGGACTGCTCCCGGCTGATGCTCAAGGTGTTGCCCTAAGGGGCACCTGTGTGTTTGCAACTCTCTCTGAGGGCTTCTGCATGCCCAGAAGATCTGCCTTTGTGACTTCTCACCTCAGCATGTCTGAATGTCACCCTTAGCCCAGTGAGTAACCCGTGAGTCTGGCTGTGTGGCACTCAGCACACGTGTGTCTGCCAAATGTGGAAGGGTGAGGGCGCTGCACCTGTTTAGAGATGGAGGCTAAGCTCCAGGATCAGATTTTCTCCCTTTGCCTTCAAAACCCACTGTCTAGACTGGGAGCTCCAATGGTTCATGTCGACCGGCTCCAGGAGGGTGGCAAGTAGAACCAGTGTCCATCCCTATTCCAGGATCCAGGAGCATCTGCAGTGGCCTGGTAACGGCGGAAACTTCGTTTACTGCTCAAAGTGTGGGATATGCGTAGACAGGGTACTTGGTTCCATCAGAGAAATGACTCCTTTTTCTGAACCAGCCTGCGCCATGTATATGAGTGGCAGAAGGAGGGTGCAGAAGTCCCCCAGACACTCACCCCTCCTGTGAAGGTGACCCACTGGAAGAGCTCATCCTGAGGCCCTGAGCGCTGGCCTTTGCCGGGCTTCGCTGGGGGCGGGTTTCCACTCCTGCGAACCTTTGCCTCTCCTGTTGGGCTCTCCTCTGGGGGCAGCGCAGTCACAGCCAGGCTCCCAGGTCCTGGCAGGAGTCTGTGCTGCTATGGTCTGCGAGGGTGGGGTAAGGTTGGAATCCTCCTTCTGAGCAGTGATGCTTGGTTTCTTGTCCAAAGACTGTATCTTCTAAACCAGTCACAAAGGAGAGAAATTATCTGGATAATTTGCTCTCACTAGGCAGCAAATTCGATTTTTTTTTCCTGACCGCCTACACACATACATAAGCACAGCTGGTTCGCAGAGAGGGGAAGTAGGGACTAAATTCACGGATCCTTAGTGAGTGCACAGTTCTCTTTCCTTTCCGCAGGGACTGGAGATACAGAGAAATGAACCTAGAATCCCAACAAGATTTTAAACGACCCCCACTCTGCCCCACCTAAAACTCACAGACCATTGAATTTCCTGAAACGACGCCCGATTCGAAACAACCCGCCTGCAGCGCACAGGATCCTAGCGAGAGGAAAGGACAACCAGTCTCCTTCTACCCGTCCTGCGGCGGCGATCTGGAAACTTGCACGATTTCCGTGGCCGTGGCACCTACAACCTCGGCGATGTGAACAGACTTTTTCTCCCAAGGCCCATCGAGTCAGGAAGCCCTCCTCTCTCCCCGATGTCCCCCATACCTGACCCGCTCCCAGAAAACCAGCACCTTCCGGGAGGCCCCGGGCCTCCGCAGTCTTTTCCTAAAACGAGAAAGACCTTCCCGGATCCCCGGCAGAACTCGCGCCGCGCCTTCCCGGCTTTGGGAAATTCCAAACTCGGAAAGACGGCGAAAAGGTCGTGGATCCCGACTCCCCCGGTCCCCTAATCCGGGATCCCTTCTCGGACAAATCACAAGCGTGAGGAGCCCCCAGCTCCCAGGAGGAAGTTAGGCCGGAATTAAGGAAAAGTCGGGCTCCCCAGACCCAGTGTGAACTTGGGGAGAGGAAGCTCCTCCGAACCCCTTCGCGTACATCAAGGCTGCCACGACCCTGCGCACGATTTGTGACCGTGGAACCGAACAGAAAGTTCCGCCTCAGCCGTGCCCAGGACTCCGGACAGCCCTTTAGAACCCCCGGCCTGTCACGTCCAGCACTGGGTCACCGCCACCCGCCGTGAAAGGCCCAAGAGGAGCGGGCCTAGCGCGCTCCTCAACTTCTCTCCGCCCCCGGACGCCGCGAGAGGGCTCCAAGCGCTGGCCCCAGCCCGGGTCCCCACCGCGACTCGCCAGGACCCACGCCGATTGCGGCTGCGGGAGGCAAAACGAATTCCAGGGAACTAAGGCCGCTGCCTCCCAAACCCCCACCTGGAGGACCCTAACCAGACGCTGTGTCTACGAGGGCAGAGGCCAGTGAACGCCGAACCACCCCCGGCTGGAGAATTCGTGCGGAAGCAGAATCCCGGAAGAAAGGCGCCCTCGGTGGCAGCGGGTTTGAGCGGGATCCGCGCGGGTGGAACCACAGCCCGATCCTGAGCAATGCCCAGGCCACCTCTGGGCGCGCTAGCACAGGAAAACTGGGGAGCGTGGGCCGCCCTGCGCTCCCCGGGCGGGAACCTGCGCCGCGGGCCGCGCCCCCTCCCCAGCTCGGCCCGGGGCTCCGCGACGCCCGGGGCGGCATCTGCTCCGCATTACCCGGTCACCGCCACCACTACCCCCAGCCGCCCCCTTCCAAACTGAGAAGGATTTGTCTCCGCTTAATATGCAAACCTTTTTTGTATTTATTTTTTTCAGGGGCGAAGTAATATCTTCCAAATGAGGCAAAACCGTGACGGATCCGGAGCGTTCTCTGCGGGCGCCTGCGTCTCCGCGCGCTGAGGCTTCCGTCTCCGCCTCGGCGCTTTTCTGCCCAGGGCTCGCCCTCCGCGCTTTCTGCCTCGAAATTTGGAGTCGTCTCTGTCTCCCTGCGTAGCGAACTCTCCAACTCCGCTTCCAATCCTGGCCGTTGCGTCCTCTGTCTCTCCCCAACTCTGTCTAGCTTCCCTCCTTCCTCAGTCGCTGAGAGGTCGGTCTTTCAGTCTGTCCGTCCGTTCCCAAGTCGCAGGCTCCCTGCAAACTTTACAATCCTCCTAGTGGGTTCAGGACTGCGGGACGCTAGAGGACTGCGGGATGAGGATCTCGGCCCGGGTCCTCCCCTCCCCGGCGGTCCCCGCGCCCCTCCCAGCTCGGCCGCCCCAGCCCCGCAGCTCGCACCTGGTCTCCCCGGCCCGCGCCGCTGCCGCCGCTGCCATGCACGCTCGCCGCGGCAGAGGCTTGAGTTTTAAACGGCGTTTCCCGGACGCCCTACAGGAGCCCACGGGCTCCCTAATGGCCTTGGTGGCTGCCAATCACGCGCTGCTCCCGCCCCCGCTCCTCCCCGCTCCGCGAGTGCCGCGGCGTAGTTCTAGGCCTGGGTCAGACCGTCGGTGGATCTGTGATCTGCCCGAGTGCATCAGTTCCCCGTCTCTAGCTCCCGGTCCCCGGATCGCTGCCTCTCTCGCGTCTACCCCTGGGCAACGACAGGTGCTGAGAAACTTCCCGTTCTTGGGTTCGTTTCAGGGGCTTGGAAGCACCCGGGATTGCTCCCACCCCCAAAATCACTTTAAACTTTAGTTTTAAGCTTCTCCTCCAATCTCAATCTCTCTCTCTCTCTCTCTCTCTCTCTCTCTCTCTCTCTCTCTCTCTCTCTCTCTCTCTCTCTCTCTCTCTCTCTCTCTCTCTCTCTCTCTCTCTCACCGCAACACTGTCACCTCCAGCCCCACCACACCACGCTGCAACCCGCACTTAGAACTCACTGCCCACCCTCATCCCCAGACAAGGTGACACTGCTAGCAACAGCTCACCTGTCCAGCACAGGGTCCAGCAGGGTGCCCGTCGTCGTCGTCGTGGACAGGCTCGAAGGTCACGGGCATGGGACTCAAGGATTCAACACAGCATTCGCACCTGTCACCTGTGGTGGGGAAGAGGGAGACAGACACACACACCTGGCCCAGGTAGAGAAAATGCTGCGGAACTGGGGTTCTCCCGATCCTGCCAGAGCCCTGCTCCCTCCAGAAGCAACCAATTCACGAAGAGCAAGTGTTCTGCAGCCACTGTCAGCCCAATCTAGTCCTGGCCTTCCAAAAGCTGTATGTCTGAGGTGTGCCCCAAGGGCATGCATTAGTCTCCACACTGCCAGCGGCCCAAGCCACTCTTTACTGGGTAGAGGCTCTGTATGTGGCTGTGTGGAGCTCACTGGGGTACCTCTTGGCTAAGGGTATGTGGGGGGTCCTTGTGTATTGAAACTCTGCAGCCTGCCTTGGCCTCACTGGCTGTGACTGTGATTTACATGTGGAGTGTGTCCTTGTGACTGGTGCTCCGTGACCATGAGTCCATGTATAACTAACTGTAGGGTTTCCTTCGTGTGTGTAACCAATCCTTTGCCATTTTCAGCTCAATGAGGATGTAATCCAGGTAGCTGATCACAGAGTGGACACAGAATCTTATCCTTGGGATTGGGGGAAGCTGGACCCTGGCTCTGGCACCCCTCTGATCTACAAGTGAAGCTCTTTGCTTCAGTTCCTGGGGGCTGTGCTGTATTTTGAGGGGCTAAAGCATGTCCAGAAGAGGGATGTTGCCCGGCCATACTGCCACTGGATTTTGCAGTTCTGGGCTGACTTGAGGGACTCAGGCATTTTGACCTGAGTCAGACAGAGGAGGAACCAGCAGATTTGAGGGTCATGTCGCTCCTCAACCAGAGTTAGGGGCTGCACACCTCATGCAAGGGGTGACAAGAGATGGGCCTCAGAATGGAAGGGGGAGAAGGAGGGGACCAGTAAGAGGATTAGGCTGCTTAGACCCTTCTCTCCCACCAGGATCCCCCACCCCCACCCCAAATCTCCAGAAAAGATTTTTTCTGCCAAAGCAAAACCGTTTAGGCTCCATTTAAAGGGACAAGAAAGGTGGAGGCGGCGGGGGGGGGGCTTTAAATAACCTTTTAATTTCTCTTTATGGATGCTGGCTCTGTGTGGGCAGGGAGAGGAGAGCAGACAAGAGAGGGAAGCAAAGACTGCATCATTGGCTTAGATCATCAAAATGTGCCACTGGAGTGCCACACAAACTAAGGGAAATGGAGGGAAAAACACTGCACCCCCACCCCGCTGCCCTCCACACACAAGCAGCCACATCCTGGGGAAAACTTCAGCCAGCTGTACTCACATGCAGTCAGTGACACACACACATGGGCACAGGCGTACATGTGGAGGGGCCACACATGTAAGTCATGTAAGTCATGTAAATAGGGGGACCCTAAGGTCCCCTCCACGGTAGGGCACATGTGAAGTCCTAATCATCCCTGCTTGGTGGTGCCAGGGAGGCTTGCTGAGAGGTGCCTCCTGCCAAGAGGAATCTCACTCTTACTGAAGTGCCCCTTCCAGTAGAAGGAAGAATCTTTATTTGCCCAAAGCTTTCCCTAGTTCTCCATCTCAGACAGGACAGGGTTTTCTGGGAAGGATGAAGGGTGATTATCGCTGGACATGAAGAGACCACATTTGCTCAGAGTCAGGGGTTGGTGTGCTTGAGGCTAACACAGATTCCGCTGGTTGCCAGAGGACTATTGAGCACTCCAGGTAGTGGGGCACAGGGTTCCACCAAGCACTTGCTCTTAGAACTTTTCTGCCATCTGTACTCTAAATCCACTTGGGGAAACTCTTGATTGCCTCTTATCCCAGGCTTCCAGCCTGGAGGTAGTGGCAGGTGGCCAGTATGCCCAGTCCTCATTGAATATGCCAGGTCTCATAAGACTTGGGTTTCTGCCAGGTATAGTAGCGCACATTTGTAAACCCAGCACTTGGGAGGCTGAGACAGGAGGATCACCTTGAGTTCAAGGCCAGCCTGGGCTACACAGTGAGTTTAAGGTTAGTCTGAATTGCATAGAGAGACCTTGTTTTGGAAAAAAATAATTACTTGGCTTTCTTAACACCCAGAGAAGTCCATGCTGCCAAGCAGACCCACCACTGCAGGGGCCACAGGTTTTCATCCAGGAGGTTATCATGTACAGAGAGCTCCCTTTACCTAGTCACAGCCCCCTACCCATGCTCTTCAAAGACATTGCAGCCCACGGTTTGGGCTCTGTGTTGATTGTGGAATTGTGAATCGTGGTTGGTAAGCCACAAAATCCTTGGTAAACTCTGTTACTGGGATAAAAAAAAAAAAGTCTGAGAAGAAAACAGAGTAGGTCAGACAAGGGGAATGTACCCTAAGGGAGGCCTGGTACAGCAGAAAGCTTGTGCCACAATGTAGGTGAGTTTAACTGGTTTAACAAAACCACTTTGAAAATGCCGCATCTAGACAGGAGCTAAGAACTAGAAATGATTTGAGGCTTTCCTCCCAAGACTGCTCCTGGAGCCTTCCCACCTAGCTGCCTGGGCCTGGGGCTGCTATCTTCAAAGGGCTGAAGACAAAAACATCCCCAGAGGAACTGGGGACCTGCCTCCAGCTGATCAACTGGGTACTGGGGTGCATTCTATTATATAGAATATATTCTACAGTTATATATATTCTAGAATATATATTATAGACTATATTCTCTATAATATTTTCTATAGAACATATATTTTCCTATATTTGTGTGTAAAGTGTGTGTATGTGAATGTAAAATGTGCTAATGTGGATTGTTTAAATTCCTAAGTGTTCCTGTATGTACCTTCGTGTGTGTTTAGGGGGATATTTTTATATTGGGGGTGTGGTCAAAGGATGGGTTAATTCAGGAACTTGGGAAAGCCAGGTACTCATAGGTTTCCATTCGGCCTAGCAACTCCAAGGACGCGGGGGTCCCAGTTGTCTTCACTGAGAGATCTGGGGCAGGATGTGCCTAAGTCCTTCCCCGCAAAGATCCACAGCAGCACCCAGTTCTACCATCTCTGGTCTCTGAACTGGGTTGAGTGACAAGGCCACGCTCACCAACCCAGCCACACACACGAGCCTCCCTAGTGCTCACGGTGCCCTCAGAGCACCTGCAAGAGCCGGAACACCTGGCCGCGAGGGAAGAGGCCTTGGGGGTGCGACGGAGACCGCGTCCCTTTGCTTCCCTCACGCCGATCCGAGTGAGGAGTCGTGGGTCCAAGTTCGGCCGGAGTCGCCGGCGTCTCCGCATCCTAGGCCGGCTCCCCCGGGCAGTGGCTAGGTGGTGGGCGGCTTAGAGCTAATTCGGGAGTTAATAGCGGCTGCCCGGCCCCCTGCGGACCCCTCCGCCCGCTACCCCCACCCCGGGGCCCGGCCTCCGGCCGCCCGCATCTGCGGCGTCCAGGCGATTCATCATCTTGATCCATGGCGCGCGCTGACGGCGGCCCCGGCCGCGCTGACAAGACTAACAAAGCAATTTGCCACGAGCCATCTCCTGGACAGGTTATTAGCGCGGCCGCCGCTTAAAGAGCTCTCCGCACCCCTCACCCCACCCCCAACCCCAGGCGGGGCAGCTACCTGCTCTGCCCCTCCCTCCCTCCTGCAGGAGGCCCTCACCACC
>PVJX010044448.1:0-13180 GCA_004027295.1 Dolichotis patagonum
TTTTGGTACTGGGGATCAAACTCATGACCCTGTGCCTGCCAGGCAGGTGCTTATGCCACTGAGCTAACTCCCCAGCCCCTGTTGTCTTTTTTGAAAAATGTGGACCTGGTCTATATACTAAGGATGTGCTTAATATTAATAAAACTGTTGCCATCAATAACCATCAAATAATATATATTAATTTTATTAGTACTTATTACTGATACTATTAGTATTTTTTATTAACCTATTAGTTTAAATTTTCATTGTATATTGTAACTATAAATGTCAGCACTAATTTTATTAGAAACTCTAGGATTTAGTGTGAACCTGTAGTGTACATCAGTGGAAGATAGTTTTGCAAGTGGTATCAGTTTGTGTTGCTTTAAAATACACATAGTTATCCTTTAATGTATAACTAGTTGAAATCAAAAAGTATCTGATGTCATTTGTCTGTATTACACATAAAGTTTTAGAATATTTCTTTTGAGGAATTTAATGGTTTAGTTTTTCAGAAGCCCATTATAAAGTACTTTTTTAACGATAGTCATGTAGTTTATTTTTAAATGTTGAGCACTTCAGTTGCTAGTAAATACGCATGTGTGTACCTTAGGTCCGATACTGCTCCTGCTATCTAACAATACTTACGGTTCCACGGGATGTGATAGCTTCGTTGATTTAATTCTTGATGCAGTTTGAGTTGTAGCCTTGTGGTTTTGTGTATAGGTGGCCTGCAAATTTTAGGAGGCTCGGTGTTTTTCAGACTTGCGTTCTGCCTTCTACCTTTGCAGGTGTGGAACTCTGTTGGAATCGTCCGCTGCTACAATGATGAGCAGGACAACGCCATCGACGTGGAGTTCCACGACACCTCCGTGCACCACGCCACGCACCTGGCCAACAGCTTGAACTACACGGTCGCAGACCTCTCCCACGAAGCTATCTTGTTGGCGTGCGAGAGCACAGAAGACTTGGCAAGGTAAACTCAGGGTTACGGGGACGAACTGGGCACTGCCAGAGAGAACTGCTGCATTAACAACAGAAGTTGATAAAATGAAATGTTTGTTCCTGCCCTGGTTGCCCCTCTTTACCTCCTCTTAACTGCATAGCAAAATGACACATGCATCACTTAGAGTGCTCAAGAGATGGGATTCCTTTTTACATGTTCAGTGTTACTACTATTAAAAAATAATACACGCGTTGATACGAAAATAAAGAATTTCTAGAAAGTGAAAGTTCATGCTGAGATTCTATTCTCAGGTGTAACCACTATTAAAAATTCAATGTATGTCCTTTCAGATACCTTTCTGTATGAAATTCTCTTCTTTTTAAAATTCTTATTTTTGTTTTTATGAAACATGGTCTTGCTATGTAGTTCAGGTTGGCCTTGAACTTACTATGTAGTCTGGGCTGGCCTTGAAATCATGGTGATCCTCCTGCCTCAGCCTTCCAAGCACTGGGACTATATGCATCCATCACCATGCCTGGCAAAGTTTATTTGTTTGTTTATTTGAGACAGGGTCTATTCATTTCAGGTAGTGTTTTTTTTTTCCTGGACACAAAGTCTTACTATGTAGTTCAGGCCAACTTTGAACTTACTATGTAGCCTAGGCTGGTGTTGAATTTGTGGTGATCCTTCTGCCTCAGCCTTCCAGAGTGCTGGGATTACAAGTGTGCACCACTACACCCAGCTTCCAGGCTGGTTTTGAACTCACTATTGAGTTTAAAATGGTTTTGCATACTCTGATCCTCCTGCCTCAGCCTCCTGATAGCTGAGATTACAGGCATGTGCCACCACACCTGGCTCTGAATTTTTCTTTCTAAAAAAATTTACTTTGAGGCATAGTTATATACAGTAAATTACATATTGTATATAGTCTGATGTGTAGACAAGTTACTACTGCATTCAAAATAGTGCCTTTTAAAAACCTCTCTAAAATGTTCTCTCCCATGTCTTGCAGTTAAACTTGTACAGGCAAGCACTTTACCCTTGTGCCACAGTCCCAGTTTAATACACTGAGTCAATTCAGTAACGAATTAAGCACTGAGATAATGTGTAAATGGGGTAAACAATTAAAACATTAAAATGACCCAATTCAGTGTTTTTCAGGCTTGAACCCTGCACTCAGTCCCTGAGGAGTCTGTAGAGTTTAGATTGTGGTTGGAAGTCAAAGGCAGGGCCTGAGATGTTGCATTTCCAGCAAGTACCACAACTAGTTTGCAGACTAGACTTTAAGCAGAGAGAAGCAAATATATGTCTTCTTTAGGGGGAAAAGAGGTAACTGGGAATCGAACTCAGGACCTCACACTTGCCAGGCAGGTACTTAACCACTGAGCTAACTCCCCGGCCACTGAGCAAATGTATCTCATCAGAAGGATTTTAATTTCAAATCATGAGAAAGACATTAGAAGTAATCAAGTGCATAAGGAAAAGAAATCCAGAGAAGGTATCTAGTTATATAAAACAAAAGAGGAAATATGTTTTCTTTTAAAAAAAACATTCTGCATGCAAGGATTTTCCATCATTATTTTGTGTACATACCTACCTACCTGTTTAAGCACCTGCTAAAGCATGTAAAGAACCTCAAAATATATTAAATAAAACAAACTGATCGTGGTGCTTCCCGTGTTGTAAAAATCATGGTTGTAGTTTTACGGGCATTTACAATATCGAGTAACCTTTTTTTTAATTTTAAAGAGAATAAAACAAAAGAGGGCAGTACAGAGCAGATCAGAACAGGACAACATAGGCAACACAGTACTTTACATTAAGACAACCGGACATTAACAGTAGCTATCACAATATCTCTTTCTCTGCGACTCTTGACAGTTGTTACCCTGCCCTTTTTTGCTAAACATTCTGTTGTGAGCATTTTCCTTTATCCCTAAATTTGCTTCACACACATGCTTGATGGTTTTCATAGGGCTCACTGTAAGGGTCTTCTAGATGACTTTCTGAAAGGGGTTGAACGAGTAATGTGTAATAGGAAAACCCACTCCAGGGCTGCCTGACTCGATTAGCTTTCACAGATACAAAATACCACGCGTGAGGGTCAATGCTCCTGTCTTGTGTCGCAGCAAGCTTCACTGCCTGCACTTCAGTTCTTGGGACTCCAGCAAAGAGTGGATGGTGGACCTGCCCCCGAACGAGGACATCGAAGCCATCTGCCTGGGCCGGGGCTGGGCTGCCGCCGCCACCAGCACCTTGCTGCTGCGGCTGTTCACCATTGGGGGCATTCAGAAAGAGGTCTTGAGCCTCCCTGGGCCTGTGGTGTCACTGGCGGGACACGGAGAACAGCTTTTCATCATTTATCACAGAGGTAGACCTTTTTCCAGTCTTTTATCATTTGCCATGATTTGAAGAAAATGGAAATTACTTTGTTGTTGTTGCTGCTCTTTTTGTTTCGAACTATATCCTGTATCTCCTCTTGCATTTAGTGTTTGCATCAGCGTGATTTTCTTTCTTTGTTTCTTTGGTTTTTTTTTGGTCTTTTTGAGACACTATGCAGTTAGGCTGGGCTTGAGCTTGTTTTGTAACCCAGGCTGGCCTTGAACTTGCAGTGGTCCTCCTGCCTCAGCCTCCCCCAGTGCTGGGATTACAGCAGGTGCCACCACATCTAGCTAGCGTGATCTTTGAATGTAGAGATTTTGTTGTATTTACCAACAGCAGTGCCAGTGGGAATATCCTACTTACAGAAGAACTGGATTGTAGAGGGGCTCCACAGTGGAGTCTGGTTCTTTACTCCCAGGTCTGAGTCTTAACCTTTCAGCGAGCACAGGACCGCCAGAGCTTATTCCTTACAAATGAACCAGCCCCTCTGGTGAAGGGCCAAAGCCGCCTCGAGCGTGGCTTTTCAAAGATTGCTGCTTTTTTCCCATCTCTTCTGTCTTCAGTCCCCACCCTGCGCTCGGCCTGGCCTTGTCAAGGTTACAGAAGATCTCTCTGCTTCTTCTGTTTCTGTTTTTCTTTTTCTTTGCATTTCCGTAGGAAATACTTTATTCTCTTGGTTTCTGTGCCATTCATCTCCAGTGTCTTTCCTCACTGGCAACTCGCTTTTCACCTCTTTGCTGGTTCCTCCTCCTTGCCCGGCGCTGACCTTGAGCTGGAATCTGCCCTTCCTGTGTGGTGTGGTCAGGGTCAGGGTATTTCACTGGTTGCACAGCTTAGCCACTGGGAAGACAGCTTCTGAGGTGCCACTTTGTATCCGTGCACAAGTGGAACAGAACAAAAGTCTCCCGGCCCATTTTACTCTTTATTCTTTAATACTCTGATATTATGACTCAGACCTACGCATGTGAGGTTGAGAAGCTGCTCTGGGAAGTTTATCAAAAACCATGGCCTTACAATGATCCCTGTGTCCGTGGCTTGGAAATCGCTGTCAGTGGCCCCTGTCCTGGGCCTCCAGACTTGGACCCTAGTAGAGTGTGACCAGCTCCAGCCCAGCCTCCTGCTCCAGTGTCCCTTCCTGTCCTCCGCCCAGGCTGCCTCAGCCTGCGGGGTGTTTACACCCTCAGGCCCTCTGCTTAGTTTTCCAGCTCCGGCTCCTTCCTTTCACAGTGTGTGCTTCCCAGGGCAGCCAGGTGGCCTTTTCAAAACATGAATCACGTCATCACTCCTCCGCTCCACTCTGCACCGCCTGACTCCCCTTCGCCGCTGGATAACAGCAAGATGATCGCAGGCCCTGTGCACCTGACCTCGGCCGGCCGCTCCAGCCTCCGGCCGCTTTCCCCCAGCATCGTGTTCTGGCCCTGCCAGGCACCTCGTGTGCTGTGGACGCCCACCACGTTCCTGTCTACCGACCTCTCCTCAAGCTTTCCCTTTGCCTACTGTGGTCTCCCTTCCCTTCACACTTGCTTTGCTGGCCTAAGTTGCAATTCCTATTCCAGCTCAAGTTTTACTTTCTCCTAATGGCCACCCCTGCCTATTCTGTCCAAAGTAACCCTTCCATCTGCCAGGCACTCTGTACCACATCACTAATTTAACTCTTTGGCAGCTTTTTTTTTTTGAGCTTCTTTTGGTATCAGGAATCAAACTCGGGACCTTGCCCGCTTGCCAGACAGGTGCTGGGCTGCTGAGCTGTACCCCTGCTACTGTTTTTGGTTTGTCTGCTACCCATCCATGAATTTCCTGCAAACAGTGACCACTTATTCCGTTAGCCCCGATGCCTAAAACAGTGCCCCACCTAGGAAGTTCTCTAAGTATTTCCTGAGTGAAGAAATGACCACTTAGAGCCAGGCTCTGAACAGTCTGTGTGCTGTGTTACTCTGCTTCTGCTCCCTGCATGGTGCCAGTTCATTTAAGTTATCACACAATTGGTTCAGTAGAGAATGTATATGGCAGTGTTGCTGAGTAACCTTGGATGCCTGACGAATATTCCATTTTCTAGGTATAGGATTCGATGGAGATCAGTGTCTTGGAGTTCAGCTGTTAGAACTGGGGAAAAAGAAAAGGCAGATTCTGCGCGGTGAACCGCTTCCGCTCACAAGGAGAGCCCACCTGACCTGGGTCGGGTTCTCGGCTGAAGGCAAGATCCGTTTATTTCTTTCAAGATAATTTTCAAGGAACATCCCTTCCCTGTTGTATTCGTAATTTCTTTAAAGATAAATTGCCTATATTTTACACTTAAGTTGCTATATTTTAATGTTGGCAGAACTGGAAACTGCAGTTGTTAGGCAAAGCAGCCATTGTTTTATGTTTAAGATCTCTAAAGAATTATGACTGGGAAACTTGCAGACAGGGAGCTGTATGTTTCTTACTGTATAAGATTTACTGTGCAAGATAGTGAGGAGGGGATGTAAACTGATAGTGAAAGTGTGCCTTTTCACAAAGACTAGCAGATTTTCAATACTGTACTGTCTATTACGTTAACTCCTAGCCACATGTAGCTGTGGAGCACGTGAAATGTGACTGATCTGAATTACAATGTGAGTGAGTATAAAATACTCTGCATTTCGAAGACTTAGTATGAGAAAAGAAATAGGAGAGAATCTCAATTTTTTTATCCTGACAGTATGTTAAATGAGAATGTTTTAGGTATACTGGATTAAATAGGTCACATGATAAAAGCTAACTTTTCTTTTTGTCCTTGTGAACGTAGCACTGCGAATTAAAGGTTACACTTGTGGCTCACGCACTGTTTCCACTGTTCAGTGCCAGTCCCCGTTATGGTGTCTCACGCCACAGTCTGAAGGACAGGGAGGAAGACCTTCCTCTAGAGCTCCCGTTAGCCCTCTCAGGGCCTTGAGCATTCTCTGCTGCCAGAGATTCGTGCCCCTGTCTGTATAACTGAAAGCCTGTCTGTCTGGAGAGTGTGGGTCATTTCTGGACTGGTTTCCTGCTGAGACAGGATCGTTGGTGCTCACATAGTAATAGCTTCCACTTAGGTAGCTTCTCCTGTCCCGTGAGCCAGTCAGATGCAGCCCCTGACACTGGTGTTGATACAGGAAAGGGCTCCTTAGGTCGCCTGGCAGCGCATTTACAGAGCGAGTGTACAGCAGTGGCGCCTCCCTGTCTTCCTGAGAATTGTTCACCTAGGTGTTGGGAACGGAAAGTTGACAAGGTCAGCAATAAAATGGGAGAGAACAGAGTGACAGAGGTGTTTCTCTTTCTGTCACCACCTTGTATCAGATGCTGGCACTTGACCCGGTCTCTTAACAGGGGCCTTCAGCTGTATTTTGTTTCTTGAAAAGGGCTTAAAAATAGTTATGCTCTAGCAGGTGGCACAGTGTCACTGAACTCTGGTTTTCTCTTTATTGGAGCACACTGCCACATCACAGGCAGTTGTTTTCTTCCATAAGTTCTTAGCTGTGCAGGTCAGAAAGTTTTACGGAAAGCAGTCTTGGGTTATTTGGAGCTGGGGCCATTCCTCTGAGTGAGCTCTTCTTTGCCATTTCCTAGGTACCCCCTGCTACGTGGACTCTGAAGGCTGCGTTCGGATGCTGAACAGAGGGCTGGACAATGCGTGGACGCCTGTGTGTGACACCAGGGAGCACTGCAAGGGGAAGTCCGACCACTACTGGGTGGTGGGGATCCACGAACACCCCCAACAGCTCAGGTGGGTGGACACAGATCGGTGAAGGTGACCTTGTCGGTAAACAGTGCCTTGAATTCCCTTGCAGGAGGCTGAGTGAGCCCAAGTAAGGAACTTGCTTTCTTCTTCTTCTCTTTCTTTTCCTCTTTCTCTCCTTCTCCTCCTTCTCCTTGGTTTTTTTTTTTTTTTTGGTACAGGAGTTGAACTTAGGACATTGCACTTACCCGGCAGATGCTTGTGCTGCTGAGCTGGATCCCTGGCCCGGAACTTGTTTTCAAAGTTGTTAAATGAGAAATGTTTGTGTTCACTTTAAAGTTTTCAACCAGCTGCTTTACTCGAAGCTTACTGAACAGAATAGAAATTTTTAAAATTAACTTTATTGGTACATTTTATTTTTATTTATTTGTTTGTTTATTTTTTTTTGTCTTTTTGAGACAGGGTCTCAAATGCAGTTCAGGCTGTCCTTGAGCTCACTTTGTAGCCCAGGCTGGTCTCAATGATCCTCCTGCCTCAGCCTCCCGAGCGCTAGGATTATAGGCATGCGCCACCATGCCTGGCTTATTGGTATATTTTAGATATACATAGTGATCACGTTCATTGTAGGAGGTTGTACCTGTATGTTATGTAACTTGGTTTTTTTTCCCCTTTCCCTTCCCTCCCTTCAGTTCCTCTTTCCCTTCTTATTTACAAAAAGCTTTGCTTCCACAAAACAGGAGTTTTGTTTATCCATGTGACTTTCACATCCTGCAGCCAGATAGGGAAAGAAGTTCTAGTTCTGAAAAACCTTTTATTTCAAACTGTGATTTAGAGTTGAATGTGTATAAATCCACTGCTTTTGAAGATTTTTTTTTTGTTCAGCCAACTTCACAGCACACCCTGCGGTCACCGGGCAGTGCATCCATTTTATGTACTGACTCTCTTGAGTGTTGCTTGGGCCGGTGTCATTTCAATTGGGCAGTTCCTGAATAGATGCAATAACATTGCCCCTGCTGGGCACAAGTCGCCGGAGTTAGGCAGGAACCCTTTGCCCCATAACTGTGCATGTAGACCACGTCCCGCAGTGTATGCTGTGTGAAGTGTGGATTAGGCCTGGCCAGTTGAGTCAAACTGTTGTTTTTGTTTCTTTTTCCTTTCCTTTCCTTTCCTTTTTTTTTTTTTTTTTTTTTTTTTTGAGACAAGTTCTTGCTGTCTAGTCCAGGGTGGCCTTGAATTTACAGTGTTGCCCCAACTGAACTGGAACTTGTGATCCTCCTGCCTCAGCCTTCCCAGTGCTGGAATTGCAGGCATGCGCCACCATGCCCAGCATCTTTATTGTCAGTAGCTCAGAACTGGAAACAGTTTAAATGTCCACCACCTGATGAAGGGAGGTAGGATCACCAGGTGTTCCAGGCCAGCTGAGCTAACCCTGAACTACATACACATAGTGAGACCCTGTCACAAAAAACAAACACAAAAGGCACGATAACTATAGCTGGGAACATGTAACTGTTACAGTCAGCGGGGGATGAAGAAATAATGGGCTCTGAGCAGCATCAGACCTGTAAGGGTTTTATATGTTGTCCAGCCTGGTGAGAGATAGAGTCTTTTTAGATGTCATCCACTTCACAACTTGCGAATGCTAGCAGTTCTACGATTCAGAGTAACAGCAGCTTCTGTAGACCTGAACTGACACTTTTAATATGAATTTGTAATTACAAATCACATCACCTACATACGTGATAAAATCTAAGTCCATAAAGTGGAGAATACTTGTGCTCTCTGGTCTGTGGGCAGCTCGTGGTACCTAAGGGGGCTCCTGCGTGCTCGGCTGCGCTACAGGTACAGGAATGGTAACCGCAGTTCCTTGGGGTCCGCCCTGAGCGCCCTGCCTGTACGTTAGCCTTTGCCCTTGGTTCCAGAGATTAGGAAACTTGTCTGAGGTCTCAGAGCTCGGTAGAGGCCCCAAACCTACATTTTCTGTGTTAAAATAAAGAGCCAGTGGGAACTGAGTGAGTGCATCAAAGGAATGAACGTTCCTTCCGTACGGAGACGAAGTGTATGCAGCAGACACGGGAGACCCTGAGAAGTGCTGAAAAGTTTATGAAGACACATTTATCTGTCTGTGGTAATAAGCTGACTCATTTCAAGATGTTTGCCTTTTTTTTTCTGGGTTTTGTTTTTTTGAGACAGGGTCTCACTAGGTGGTTTAGGCTGGCCTTGAACTCACTGCAACCCCTCTGTGTCGGCCTTGCAAGTGCTAGGATCACAGGCGTATGCCACCATGCCTGGTTTCTGGCTTCATTCTGGAAAATAAGCTTGTGTGGTGTTCAGAGATTGGAAAGCGCGTACTCAGAGCAGCTGGCTGCACTTTGTGCCGCAGCTTGGGGAGTCTGGGGAGGAAATCCCTCCAGCAGCGCCGGCAGCGTCCGCGGAGCTCGGTGGAGCTTGCCTGTCCTTGCTGGCCAGCCATCAGTCCTTGTGCTTGCTGAAGTTCCGATGCTCGGTGCTGGTGGTGGAGGTGCCCAGCCCCTCTGCATCTGGAGGGGCCTGCTGGCACCGCCCTGCCTGCCACGGCATCCTGGTTGGCAGCTTGCTGTGTGCCCGGCTCTGCTGCTTGGACCTCTCTTTTCCTCTCTGAAACCCAAACGGCCCCGTCTGACAGGATCTGCATGAAGAGGACGCACGTCTGTGCACATGGAGAGTGTGCTTGTAGCCGAGCAGCGACTGGATGTCAGCTACCATGAGAAGAGGGGTCTTTCACTGTTCTTACGGTGCTTAACTTAGGGTTTCGTGGTTAATGTCACCTGTTTCTTCCATCTTTTCATTTTACATGGTTTTTCTAACCCAGTAGCAGTCATGCTTTCATTTGTTCAGGGATCATTTAAAAGGGAAGAAAATACATTTTGTTAAGATACTTTTTACAGATTCACTCATTAATTCAAAATACCTCTTTTTAGTTATGAATATAAGAACCTATTTGTAAGGGTGTCATCCCTCCTCCCTCTGAATTCACTTTAGCTTAGCAAGTCTGCCTTTATAGTTGCCACTGAAGATGTTTTCCTGATCACTGCTAATTTAATTCATAACCGAGGGATCTGATTTTGCTGTGCTAAAGTCTACTTTGCTCTTTGCAAACAGCAAGCTTCCTTTCCTCTTTAGTTTTTAAAAACTCAGAAGGGTTATATTTAATGAACAGGAAAAGTAGATCTAATGAGGTTTGTTGTGGTTCTGACCTCCCCCATGCCCGGTGTGCTGCAGTGTGGATTAAAGCTTGTGGCTGTAGTGCGCTTGTCACCGCGTGCCTCTGAGCAGGGCCCTAAATGTTGGAGTGATCAGAGAGTCCTGCCCCATGGAAGAGAAAGCAAAACTTGCTGGCTAGAGGTTCATCTGGACCTTGGACTTTGTTTTCTGGCATTTGGTATTTGTTCAACTCTTCAGAATATAAGAGAATAATTCCATGGTCAGGTTGGAAAAGAATTGAAACGCAGTACTTTTGTCCCACAGTTCTTCCAGTGTGTGCTTACGGTTTTTCAGTGGTTTCCTACCATTTGGAGTGCATCAGCTGAGTGTTGTATGTGCACATATCTCTCTGTGATTAATGAATACTGTTGTTTAAAATGTGTAAGTTCTTTCCACGGTGGGTGTCTTCAGTGTCTCAGCCTGGTGAGAGGAGGTTTAGACAAGTCCGCACTGGGTCCTATTAGACTGCCTTCCCATTGATACCGGACACTCTGCCTCAGTCTCACTGGCACCTAAGTGTCACCGTGGCACATCACCATCTCGTTACTGTCTGTCCCAAGGGTTTCTCACTGAATAAGAGGGAACTCGCAGTGTCAGCTTTTGTCTTGTTGACATCACCCCCACGGCAAGTGTGTCGCCCAGGTCATCAGGTTAGGTAGGATTTGCGAGGCTGGCAGTTCGCTAAGGAAAGTCTGAAGAGGGCCGATTGTGGTGATGGTTATTTAACCAAGCACAGGTGAGAACATGGAGGGATGATCTTCATACCCGATCAGGCTAACATGCTTTCCCAAGAAGAAATGTCTTACATATCGTCCAGCCAGCTAATGGAGTCATATTACTGTTCCTGCTCACTAACTCTTGGAAGGTTTTGGATTGTCAGCGGTTTTGTGACATTTCAGAAAGTATTCATGGTGTGAAACCCCCCCCCCCACAGGTGCATCCCCTGTAAAGGCTCCCGGTTTCCCCCCACCCTTCCACGCCCTGCGGTGGCCGTGCTGCCCTTTAAGCTTCCGTACTGTCAGACTGCATCGGAGAAGGGGCAGATGGAGGTACGTGGGAGTCTCATGGTGGCTCTCTGAGCTTGGTTGACATTTTACAGTCACCATGATGACTGTTGTCAAGCATGTATTATCCTGTGGTTTGCTTCCAGGGCCTTGGCTGGGAGGTGAAGGGTTAGGACTGTCAGGGCTGCCCTCTCCTGGTCCTGTATGTCCTGCTGCATTGTGACAGAAGCATCTAGCTTGTCCTAGCTCTGTGTCATCAAAGTCGTTTGAAATCTGGCAGTCAGTGTGTCTAAATAAGAAATAAGTCCTCTTGCTAGTTAAAATGCCAGCTTACCAAGTTCTCCGAGCATTAATCACAGTGGCTGGGCATCTGTTCAGAGCACTACGGGTAAAGGCACCTGCACCTTCCTAATTTAAGGATAGGAGACAGAGCCAAGGCTGAATGTCACTTGAATTTGAATTGTAAATTAAAGTTACAAAAAAGAGGATTTTTAGAAAGCATCCAGAAACTGGAATCCTAGGGTAAATATTTGGTACTTGCTGGTATTAGGTAATGTTTGGCGATGAGCGTTTTCATCTGGTTCTGTAGGAACAGTTCTGGCGTTCGCTTCTGTTTCACAACCACCTGGATTACTTAGCTGAAAATGGTTATGAGTATGACGAGAGCACTAAAAATCAAGCAGTAAGAGAACAACAAGAACTGTTAATGAAAATGCTTGCGGTAAGTAAAATAAATACACTGAAAAAATGAAAGTTAATGTTTTCTGTAGGTTAAATTTCTGAAAGACGTGAATAAGCACCAAGTTCTACCACCTGAGAGTCTTGAGTCTTACCACATTTTTCCTTCTGTGACGTTGCCGTTAAAATGTTGAAAGCCTCACCTCATAGCTGACACTGACAGAAAGAAACTCCTGGAGCTGCCCCCTGTGGTTTTTGGCCCCCGGTCTGTTCGCAGCTGACCCTGAGGCTCCAGGACACAGAGCCACGGCTCGAGCTCTCTCTACATCTCAGGTGTAGCTCGGGACAGTGACATCGCCAGGGTCAGCCAGTGTTTCGGATACGCCTGCTTCCTGTCAGCACGTGCAGTAAAAATCTGTCTGGAGCCAGGGGCCAGCCTCAGTGCCTTGGGTGCTGGGCTGCACTTATCTTTGGAGCAGGCAAGGAATGTCCCAGTTCCTGTGTTTCAGTTCTCATTCTGAGCCAATTGTCATCCTTTGAGGGTGGTGACTGGCTTTGTTCAGCCCCATTGCTGAGACTCGTGTCACTCCCTTTCCGCTCCTTCGCCCCTTGAGACCCGGCTCCCCGTTAAAGACACCGCAAGTGGGTGGATGGTCCTGGATGTCTCCAGTAGGACCTGTGGGCCAGTATTGTCCAGCAGCTCCTGTGCAGAGGGTCCGATGCAGACCAAGTGACAAACTGCTCCTGCTCTGAATGACGAGACCCTCAGTGGGCTTCAAATAGCAGAGTTCCTTACTGAAACTGAGTCACCTCATTTGAGTTGGCAAAAATTCAGACCAAATGGCAGTGTTTTCTAAAACACGTTAAATGCATGCTGTTCATTTTATAATTGCAGTATAAAAATACAGAGCAAGAACATGGAATTGCTCATTTGGAAGTTGGGTATCTTTTTCTGGTAATTGAAGATCGTACACAGACACACTTAAAAAGTTAAGGATAAATCTTCCCACCCCAATTCATATAGTAGCATTTATGTGCCAATTCTAAAGATAGTTAACTTTTTTTTGTGGTTTTTTGAGACAGGGTCTCATTACGCAGTTTGGGCTTACCTTGTGCTCACTTGGTAGCCCAGGCTGGTCTCAAACTCACAATGCTCCTCCTACTTCAGCCTCCCAAGTGCTGGGATTGTAAGTGTGAGCCACTACACCCAGCGTAACTGACGTTTTTACAGTTTGTTTCTTCACATTTTTTACCCTATCAGGTAGGCAGCAG
>PVJX010044449.1:0-13180 GCA_004027295.1 Dolichotis patagonum
AACATTTTTTGGCATAAGTAGTGAAATGGCTGATTTTCAAAGAAACATAACCAACATTTATTACCAGAATACATTAGAGTTGAGAGATCCATGAGTAAAAATGCATATGAATGAAATACCTTCATTGATACATGCCTCTTTCTTTTAGAAATTAGGTTGAAAATTAATATCCACAAATATACTTATTTGAACATTTATGCGACCATTTACTACTACTAAACCATACTACTAATGGACCTTGGAAAAGCAAAAAATGAGATAAGGAACAATTACATATATAGATATATGTATGACAAGTTATGTATATATACAAATGACTATGCTTCAGAATTGTTACTATAACAAAACACCCAAGGACTGGTACATTTTAATGAAAATAAATTGATTCGTCTTCAGTTCTTGTTGCTAGAATGCCCAAACTGCATATCTCTGGCATCCTGACAAGTGTTCCTGGATTGTGTCATGTCGTTGACAAGCATAAAGGGAACCATCTACAGGCAGAAAGGCCAAGTGCCTGGAGTAGCCTCGACCACTTGTAAAACTTATTAGAACTCATCCAGATTTGACTCATTACCATGAAATAGCACTAGTCTATTCATGAAGGGGAAGCCCAGTGATCTAACTATCTTCCAGTAGATCCCCCCAGTTTGAAGGTTCCATTATGTCCACATCACCAACTCTGTTGACAGCTTCTAGCAAACAAAGCCTTGGTGGACAAACCATATTCAAAAGATAGCTTAATTAATCTAGCATTATAATAAGCTTTGTTTTACTGTTTTCCTTTTTATTCTTTCTAAGACACGTTTTTTTGGTGTTCTTTTCCAAACATTTTAAAACAGCTCATCAAATTTTACAAAAAAAAAAAATCTTATAGTGATTTTGACTAAAATTGAATTGACTTTATATCTTTTGGGAAAGAATCAACATAAATATACACTTATTCACAGATAAAGCATGTCCTTTCATTAGTTTATCATCTGCAGTGTCTCTTAATAATTGTATATTTTTTCCTATCATTTTTGAAACATGGGTTATGTTTCTGGAAACCATGTAGTATTTGTTGCTGTTAGAAATGTTGTTTTTACAGAGTTTTTGCCCTAGTTGTTGATGAGATATGGAAACATAATAACATTTGTATATTGAACTTATGATTAACAACCTGGATATAATGTCATCAATTTCTATTAGGTAGATTAATTTTGAATTTTCTCTAGTCTATTATCAGTAAATGATTAGTTTTGTCCTTTTGTTTTGCCTTTGAAGTTTTTCTGATTCTTTCACTAGCATAATGCAAATAGTTTGACATTCCAAGTAAATTCCAAATAGAAGCTATTGAATTGTTACTTCATTTCTACCTTCAAAAAACATACTTGCAATATTTCATCAACAGTAACATTTGCTAAAGACTACAATGACAGAATCTTTTATCATGTTAATTTTATTTTTCATCTTACTTTGATAAGAATTTTTATCCTGATAGAATAACTATTTTTTCCTCAAATGTTTGTTTTCTTCATTGATTGAGATAATAATACAATTTTATTTTTCATATTTATAATTGTATTTTCAACATTAAATTAGTCATGGATTTAAGAATAAATATAAATGATTGTGAAGTATATATTTTCTCAATTTTAAATTTGAGTTGGTAATATTTTTCAAATTTTTGTGTCAATTTCTGAATGAGCCTGACTGATCTGTTTTCTTGTTTTTTGCTTTTTATATATATCATTTACATATATATGTATATACATATCTCAAGGTGAAGATCATTTTGGTCTCATCCAATTATAGAGTTAATATGTTTTCTCCTCTTTTTTCATTATTAGAAAAATTTATATAAGCTTGGAGAAATGATATCACTGAAAATATACAGAACTTACATGTTAAATCATTTGGGACTGGATTTCTTTTAATATGTTGATCAGTTTGTATAATAATTTTTGGAATTTTCACATTTTCTGTGGCTTGATTAAAAATGTGAAATTCTACTTTTATTATTTTATAAACTTAACCTTAGTGTATAAATTCACTGGAAAAGTTCTCTTTTTTCTGACACTCTAGAGTGCAATTTTTATTAGATCTTTTCATTTTATCCCATCATGTATATACCTCTATTTCCATATTTCTATAACATGGTATTCCGTTCTTTTTGTGAGCACTTTCATATATACTGTTCCTAATGTCTTTTTGGCCATGGTTGTTTTGCTATTTAAATATTTTCATCAATTTTAGAAATACAATATAGCTGTGTTTCTATAATTACATGACCATGCTTGAAAATATATTTTACTTGTTCTATCAGAGAATTAAACAGTATTCATTTGCATATTGGTACTCTATGTTCTGCATTTGACAATTCCACTATCATAAGATTCTGATAGATTAAATCGTTTTTTCTTTTTTTGTAGCTTCTTCACTTAGAGTTTCTTGCTTCCTGATTGCACAATATGTAAAAACCTACATTTGATTGATCTTAATTTGAGAGTACTGTGGGCTATAATTGGGAATGCTTTCCTTCAGCTTTTGTTTTATTTAGGGGTCTCAAGGGTACCACAGACTACACAGACTGTCCTACATAGACTGCTTAACTTTAGATTGAAGTCAGCTTCAGATTCTTCTTTGGTTACGCAGAGGTCAATGTGTAATTGCAAAAATACTCAGGGCATCTGCTCACAAAGAGGTTATGTGTCTCCATTTGCTTACCTGTCACTGCTGGCACATTCAATTTGCTGTGTAGTCTTTCTAAGGAAGGGTTGCCAAGTTTCTGTATTTCCCAGGAGCTGAGAATGCTCTAGGAACAATATTATCCATTATCTAGTTGATTTTTGTAGGAGAACCTTTTGTAGAATTCAGTCCTCTGAACTGGCAAACTAGAACCTCACACTCTTTGGGTGACCTATGTACAAATAGAACATTCTCTCAACACTTTGAAATATTATTCCTATATTTTCTAGCTTTCATTTATATTTTGCTAATGTGTGTTTTGCTAGTGAAACTGGTATTCTTTGGTAACCATCTTTTCTTCTTAGTAATTTAAATTTCATATTTCACTATGCCATTATAAACATGAACTTAGAAAATTCCAGTTTAGGATTTGAAATTTTTTATATGATATGTATCTCCTTTCTTCAGTTTAGAAAAACAAACACTGGGCCATAATCTCTTCTTAATGTGATATCTCTTCCATTTTTTAGCTGGTGTAGGGGGGCAGGGGTTGCTGGTATCTGGTGGGAAGGAGATGCTGGAGAAACTAACTATTCAATCTGTCCTGGAAACTTCAACTTTTTATGTCTGTAAACTATCTTCCTTGCTTCTTCCATTCCTCCTCCTTTTCACCTATCTTCCTTCCTTTTCTCTCCTTTCCCATTTTAGCCCTTTGTTCCATGTCCATAGTGAATATTCTATCACTGTCTTCAAATTTAATAATTCCTTAGTTCGAAAATAATTAGCTGGGTTGGTGGCACACACCTGTAATCCCAGCACTCAGGAGGCTGAGGCATTAGAATTGTTGCAAGTTCCAGACCAGCCTGAGCTACCAACTCAGCTCAAGGCCAGCCTGAACCACATAGCAAACCCTGTCTCAAAAAGCAAAAAAAAGGAATAATTTTCTCATTTTCCAAAGATGTTCAGTATTTATTTGCTCTTTATGTCTTGTAATAACTGTTTTATTCATTTAGATTTGTCTTTTTTAAATGATACATAAGAGCATAAAATTGTACATATATGTGGACTATCTTGTAAAATTTTGATCCATGTATACATTCTGTAATGTTTAAACCTTGGTGAACGTGTCTATTTTTCTCAAATAATTATCATTTCTTTAAGGTGGAAACATTTAAAATCCCTTTTTCTAGTTTTTATAATGTACAATATTTTATTATTCTATATAGTTACTTGAATGTCCAATAGCTCACCAAAACTTCTTGCTTCTAACTTAGTACATGTTGATCAATAATTCCTTTTCTCTTTCCTCCTGATTTTTTCTGCCTCTGGTAGCTATCACCATTCTATTCTCAACTTCTATGGAATGACTTGTTTTTTGGACTCCACGTGACAGTAAGATCTTTGGGTACTTGTCTTTGTGTGCCTGAGTTACTTCACTTAATATCATGCTTCCCAGTTCCATCCATGTTGCTGCAAATGACAGAATTTCTTTCTTATTTATGATTGAACAGTATTCTGTTTTGTATATGCACCAAATTTGCTTTGTTTATTCATTACTTGATGGACAGTTACACTGTTTCATTTCCTGGCTGTTGTGAATAGAATCACAATGAATGTGGGAGTGCAAATGTCTTTTTAGCATACTACTTTTATTTCTTTTGCAAATATATACAGTGCTGGGACTTTTGATTATATCTATTTTTAATTTTTTTGAGGAACTTCCGATCTATTTTCCTAATGACAGTACTAACTTATATTCTCGTAAAGGCTGTGTAAGGGTTTCCTTTTTTCTGTATTCTCAATAGCACTTGTTATCTTTAGTTTTTAAAATTGTGTCCATTATTTCTGGAGTAAAGTATTTTCTCCATGTGGTTTTATTTTCATTTCACTTGGTAATATTGAACACATTTTCATGTACCTGTTGGACATTTGTATGTCTTCTCTTGATACATGTTAATTTAGGTCTATTGCTTATTTCTAAATCAGGTTATTTGTTACTGAGTTATTTGAATTTCTTATATATTCTGGATAGTAATCCCTCAATACCTGTATAGTTTACAAATATTTCCCCATTTCCATAGCTTGACTTTTTGCTTTGTTGATTATTTACATTGCTTTGAAAAAGCTTTTCTGCTTGATGTACTCCCACTTATCATTTTTGCTGTTGTTTCCTGTGCCTTTGAGTCTTGTCATTGCAATGTTGTGAATTTTCCCCTATATTTTCTTCTGGTAATTGCATAGCCTCAGCTTTATATTTAACCCATTTTGAGTTAACTTTTGCAACTGCTAAGAGCTACAGGTCTAGTTTCATTCTTCTGCATGTGGATCATCAATTTTCCCAGTGCTATTTATTGAAAACATTGTACTATCTGTAAAATATGTTCTTTAAAATTTTGCAAAATTTAATTGAATATCAAGGTGTAGATCTACATTTAGATTCTTAGTTTGAATCTATTTGCATATGCATCAGTTTTTATGTAAATGAATGTAAAGTTGTTGCTTTCGTGACTACATGAATTGGAAGAATGAAAAAGAAGTCAGATTGTGACTGTTGGTGGATGATATGGCCTTCTATATAGAAAAGCCAGAGACCACCAAAAATCTCTTAGAAATAACAGTTAAATCAGTAAGGTTGCTGCTTTCATTACTTCTTTCTAATGCATTTTATGTCATGTAATGCGCTAACTCCTTCTTTGTACCTTTTGCTGAAGATTGTTTTGGCATTATTTTGTGTGGTTTCATATAAATTTCATGATTACTTTTTCTAATTCTGGGAATAATGTGAATGATATTTTGATGGACACTGTATTGAAGTTGTGGATCTATGGATAATATGGACATTTTGACCACTGAATCTTTCAATCATTAACACTTTGTGGGTTTCTATTTCTTTATGTTCACTTCAAGTTCTATCAACATCTTTTAGTTTTCATTGTAGAGATTGTCAACTTCTTTGGTTAAATTCATTCCTACATTCTTGGGAAAGTTTTGTTGTTTATTTGCTATTATAAATGGCATTACTTTCTTAATTTTTATTTCAGATTATTCAATACTGGTGTATAACAACATTGCTGATTTTGTATTGTGCAACTTTCATAAGTACAAATATTAGTTATAATATTTTTGGTGGTACCTTTGGAGTTTTTTATGCCAGAAGACCATGTCAACTTCAAATAGTCCTAAAGTGATGGCTCCATTTTCAATTTGCATACTTTTTTATTTCTTTGTTTTGCTTCATTACTTTGGCCAAGATTTCAAGTTCTATATTGGATGCAGGTAAAAATAATTACAGATCTCAGAGGAAAAACTTTCAGTTTGGTGCCATTTAGTGTCACTGGCTGTTAGTTTATTATATATGTCTTTATTATGTTAGTGTATATGCCTTCTAAACCTAATTTGTTTGGAATTTTTAATCATGAGGTAACACTGAAAATTTTTAAAACCTTTTCTGCAACTATTGAGAGGATTATATGGTTTTTGTCATTCATTTTTGGTGTGTTTTGCCAACATTTTAAAACTGAATAGCCATCTTTACACTCTGGGAATAAATTCTACTTTATCATGGTCAATAATCTTTTTAGTGTGCTGTTGGATTCCATTTTCTTATATTTTGATTAGAATTTTTGCATTTGTATCAAGGATATCAAAATGTAATTAATGTGAAATAATTCTTTCACCTTCATTTTTTTTAATAATTTAAGAGTAATTGTTATCAGGTTTTGGAAGTTTTTTAAATGAGACAGTGAAACCATCTGGTCCTAACTTTTCTTTATTGGAAGAAATTTTATTAGTGATTCAGCCACATTACACAAATTTTTGGTTCATTACAGTTTTCTCTTTGTAAGAGTCTATATTGGTAAGGTGTACATGTCCAGAAATTCTTCTGTTTCTTCAACATTATCAAATTTCCAGACATAAAGTGATTCATGATAAATTCTAAGAATGTTTGTATTTTTCTGATGTCAGTTGTAATGTATTCTTTTTATTTCTACTTCTATTTAATTGAGAATTAATTTTTGACAATTCTGTTTAGTCTTATGAAGAACTAGCTCTTCAATTTATTGATCTTCTGTATTGCTTATTTAGGTTGTTTCATTAATTTCTTTGTTTTTTATTATATCTTTTCTTTTATTAATGTACAGTTTGACTAATTATCTTTTCTAATTCCCTGAAGTGTACCAATAAATTCCTTATCTACACTGTGGATTTTTAAATGAAGGTATTGATTGCCGTGACCTTCTTTCATAGTACTTTGCTGTATTCTTAGATATTATTATGTTGAATTTCCACCTAAGAATTTAAAATTTTTCCTTCATTATGTCTTCATTGACCTATTGGTTGTCCAATTTCAGAATGCTTACATAGTTTTGAAATTTTTTGTTAACAGTATCTAGTTTGTGGAATTGTGATCAGATAAGACGCAAGATATCGTACAAGATTTGAAAAGTTACTGAGACTTTTTGTACCCACAGACAGATCCTGTGATCTGTCTCGGAGAAGTCCTATTTGACGATGGCAAGGCTATGTGTTCTGAAGTTGTTAGATGGGATGTTATGTAAATGTCTGTTAGGTCTTCCTTGTCTAGGGTTCAATTAACTGTGATGTTTCATTGTTGATTTCCTTCCTGAATGACATACCCATTTTGTTTTTTGTTTTTGGTTTTTTTTTTCTGTTTTGTTTATTGGCACTGGGTATGGAATTCGTGACCTTGCACTTGCCAGGCAGGTGCTGTGCCACTGAGCTATATTCCTGGCCCAACGTATCCATTTTGAAATTGTTCATGTGTGTGTGGGGGATTAATATATTATACTATCATTGTATTGGAGTCAATCTGTCTTTAGATCTGTTCACATTTGCTTTATATGTTTGGATACTTCTACATTGGTTGCATATGAATTTATAATTATTTCCTTTTGCTTACTTTCATCATATATAATGATTTTCCTTGTATTTTTAATGCTTTTCACTTAAACTTTATATTATCAAATATAAATAAGTTTGCTCTTGCCCATATGTGGATTCCATTTGTATCGAATTTCTTATTCTACCTTTTACCTTCAGTCTATGAATGTCCCTTCAATATGAGTTAATTTTTTAAAAATATGCAACTATAGTTAGATCTTACTTTTTTATCCATTCAGTTACTCTGGGTCTTTTAATGAAGCATTTAATGTCTTCACGTGTAGGATAATTATCAGTGGATCTATTTGTACTACAGTCATTGTGTAATGTGTTTTTTAGTTTTATTATAATTCCTTTTTTATCTCACTCTCCTGCATTATTCCTCTGTGGTTAAGAGATTTACTTTAGTACTGTGTTTTGGGTCTTTGTTTATTGTTCTTGGTTTATCTACCAGAAATTTTTACATTGTGATCACCATAAGACTTATGAAAATATACTTTGACTATAAAAAGTTAATTTGAAGTGGTAAAAATTTAATATGATAATAAAGATAAAATAAGGGAAGAGTAGGGTAGTAATAAAAGTTCTACTCTGGCAGCTCCACATTCCTCTCCACATTTTGAATTTTTGATGTTCCAATTTATATTTGTCTATATTGCCTGTTTTTTAACATATTAAGGTATTTTTATTAATTTTAATGTTCTAATTTTAGTCTTTATACTAAAAATACGATATTTATGTGCCATGATTATGGTTAATCTCTTTCAATGGTGTCTTAGTCATGTCCCTATCACTGGGACAACTGTCCATGGAGTTGTTGTTTCTACTGAAACCTCCTAAGCCGGACCTTTACTGAGTGCATTCCTGTCAGAGTTCTGGTCTTTTTAACTTTGACGACAATCTCCCATAAGCTCAATTATAGTATTGTGGGGCTTCTGCAGCCAGAATCTCCAAACCTTGACAAGCTCTTCCTGCAAATCAATTTCAAAACCTTTAGAACTACATGGTCAAGTCCAGTCATAGTAGCTACCTCAGTTCTCTGGTTTAAAATCTGTTTTAAGCACTTTAACATCACAGAGACAAAATACCTAACTCCCACAATTTAAAGGAGTTATTTGGGCACATTTTTTTCAAGCCACTGTCAGCAAACTCCAAGGTGAAAATAAGATGTTGGTGGAGCATAGTGGAGGAAAGGTGCTCAAATTCATAGTAACCAGGATTTACAGAGAGAAAGGAAGATCTGGGGTCAAAAACAAACCCTTCCAACTGGTCAATCAGTGGTCACTTCTTCCAACCAGTTTTACAACTCCTAATAGCACATTCAACTACTATATATATTTCCAACCAGTTTTACAACTCCTAATAGCACATTCAACTACTGAACTCATCAACAGTGAAGTTCACTGATAAGCATTGTGCCTCTGTGATCCAATACCATTCCACATACATGAGAACTTTGATAAATATTTTAGATACAAACCCTAGCACATGAGTTACCTCAATACTGCAATATATCGTAAAAAATAGCAGTTTACATTCTCAAGCAAAAGTAGATTCCCTTCATAATGCCAATTACAAAAGTATTCAAAAAGCCTTCTTCAATTCATTTTCTTTCTATTAGTAAAACAACACTTCAAATGTGAAAAAGGAATTAGATTAACATGCTGTATAATTTCTTGGCAATTTTACTCCATTCAAAGTTCTTGGAACACAAGTGTTCATTTATTCATCTTGCAATCAAGGAAGATTTGTACTAAACTTTATAGTTTCTGAGTCATGATCTAGCTGCAAAATTGTCACAAAGAATTCCTACTCATTGAAAATGATGACAATGTAGAAAATATATATGTGATTTTAGCTTCTAGAGTTTATCGTTTCTAATTGATTATCATTATTTATTGCTTATAGGAACCTAACAAGCAGATCTGTCCTTGAAAGTGTTACTATCTCATATGGTTTGGGTCTAGATGTATCAGTTTTCTTAAACACTGTAGAATACAGAGTAAGTCATTTTCCAGGATAAATTATATTTGAGTTCAATAACTATCAACTGGCAGAAAAAGATATGGGCAGGGAATGACTTGGCAGAATAACAGTTCGGTGCAAAAGCACTCAAAAGAGCATTTGCAAACTGTATTCTACAAGCAGTGAATAGATGAGAAAAGATTTGCATGAGAAAATAATTCAATGAGAAAGTAAAACTTTAGATTTAATCAAGCTAATTTTTTTTTTTACTAAGACTTCTCATAAGGAAGAAATAGTTGTTACTGTTCGGCAGGTAGCTGTTGATGGAATGATTTTTCTTAATGTTTTCATCAGTATCCCTCTAGCACTAGGAACAATATGCAGCACTACCATGTACCATCCAGTCTCATTTTTGACTGCTGGGCAATCACTTTAATAATTTTTGCCTGTACTATGCAATTAAAATATTTTGAAAACCATCTTGTATATTAACATTCTAGAAAATGCCATTTAAGAAACTGAGATTTAGTACTATATAGGACTGGGACATTTATTATATTTGTCTATTTTTTCACTTTAAATATTTTCATTTTATGAAAACTTAGTTAACTTTTTAATGATCATAATTAGAAAAGATTTAGGTTTGTTTCAGTAGTATTTTCCTTTTATCAGTTTTTAAAACATTTTTAGATTGAACTTTTAATTTGTATGAGCTAAATGTAAGAGTTCTATATGATTTGAAGACAGTATGTATATTAAAACTGCTGTAATTCTGAACTTGGGGTTCTTTGGTGCCCCATTTACTTTGACTTAAAGTTTAGAATTAGACATTAATTTACTGAGTCAAAATAAGAAACTATAAGACATATGCTTCAATGCAAAAATAACTCAAATATATTAATCATTCTCAAAACTGTAACAATTTATTTACTCTTTTCTTTAATCATGAATTTTTATTTAGTTTTATAGTTTATTAGTACATGTTTGCATTGCATAGTGATTACATTCCTTGTGGTAAGCTGCTACATGTATGTAACATATCTATTTTTTTAGCTATCTATAGCTAAGTCTCTTTTCTCTTCCACCTTTCCCCTCCTTCCCTCTCTTTCCACTTAAAAATGATCTATCTCCATATTATTATCTAACTTTTATTTTGTTCTTTATTTTTATTTTGAGTTTCCTATATAAGAAAAACTATGCAATGTTTAAGCTTGTATCACTGATGATTTTACAACATTATGGTCTCAATAATGACCACCTAACATTATGATTACATCTATTTTCCTGAAAATGGCTCAAGTTTATCTTATATTGCAGACTAGTGCACCATTATATATAAATACCACATGTTCTTTATCCATTCAACTGATGATGGACATGTAGGCCATATCCACGACTCAGCTATTATGAACTATGCTGCTATAAACATGATATGTATACATCACTGCAAAATGACGTCTTCAACTGTTTGGAGAGACTTAGAAGGGGAATAGCTAAGTCAAATGCAATTTCTAGTTTTAGTTTTTGAGAAATTTCCATACTGGTTTTCAAAGTGGTTGCACCAATTTATATTCCTAGAAACAGTGTGGGAGGGTTCCTCTTTTCCTTACAGCCTCTACAATATTTGATATTACATGATTTCTTGATGATAGCCACTCTTTCTAGAGTGAGATGGAATCTTAATGATCTAGTTTGTGTATCTCTGATGGCCAATGATGTTGAACATTTTCCCATGTATTCACTGGCCATTTATACTTCTGAAAAATGTCTATTTTAGTTGTACATCTTTTTATTGGATTTTAATTTAAGAGGGACTAATTTTTGAGTTCTTTTTGTATTCTAAATATTAGTCCTCAATCCAACGTGTAGCTAGTGAAAACTTTTCTCATGCTGTAGGCTGTCTTTTCAGGCTGATGATTGTTTCCTTCACTGTGCCAAAGCTTTTAAATTTGATATGATCAGATTTGTTAGTTCTGGGTATTATTTTTGTGGTGTTCTAGTCATAAAGGTCTTGCCTTTGCCTATATCTTCAAGAGTTTTGCCTATTATATCTTCCAGCAGACTAAGTATTTCTGATTTAACATTTAGATATTTTATCCACTTGAGTTTGGTTTAGTACATGGTAAGATATATGGTTCTATATCCAATCTTCTGCATAGAGGTAACCAGTTTTCCCAGTACCATTTATTAAAGAGCTTATATTTCCTCCAATGTGCATTTTTTAAAAACTTCTTTGCCAAAAATCAAATAAGCAAATGTGCCTGGGTGCTTTCTGCATCCTTTCTTCTGTTTTTTTGATCAACATATCTGTTTTCTTCCAGTACTATGCTGTTTTAATCACAGCCACTTTGTCATATGACTTCAAATACGGGACTTCAATGCTTCCTGCTTTGCTCTTGTTATTCATGATTGCATTTACTCTTCTGAATGTTTGCAAGTTTCATGTAAATTTATAATTTTTCTCTCTAGTTCTGTGAAGGATGCTGTTGCTATTTTGATTGGGAGTGCATTAAATATGTACATCATGTTTGGAAGTATGGCCATTTTCACTATATTAGCTCTATTTGTTCAGGAACATGGGACATCTTTATATTTTCTGATGCTCTATTTGATCTTGTTTTCAGAGAAGTTTTTCCTGTACAGGTCTTTCACTTTCTTTGGTTATGGTAATTTCTAAGGACTTAATTGGTGCTATTGTGAATGGTTCATCACAGATTTTTTTCCCTACATTTTCATAGCTCAGTTTGTATTTCCTTGAGGCAAGAAAGAAATGCAGAGGTCTTCATAAACCAACAAACATGCCTTAGGGAAAAGAACTACAGTAAATACTCAGTATTTCTTTCTTTGCTCAGACCATTTTTTTAAGTGAATAGAAAAAGTCAAAAAGTAGTATAATCTACTGTCTTTAGGATACATATTTAAAATTTGAAAACCCTTCATATTTGAGCTAAATGATTATTACCAATAATCCTATTTTTCTATGGATAAAGATTATTCAGCCTTTAAATTTTATTTATGAACAAGCAAGTCAGAGTTATTAGTTAACAAAAGTTAAAGATATGCAGAGTAACTTCAACTGGAAAGTAAGAAGGAGCTAAAAAAAAAAAAGAATCCAGGATATCAGAGGACTTTTAAAATAAAATAAGTAATACAGGCCAGTTTAGTGGCATAGAGAAAAGACATTTTATTTTTAATCAAAATCTGTGCTTTCAATCTTCAGTAAGAAACTTTCATTTCTAAAAAAAAAGTGTACTCATCTGTAAAAGAAGTTTCTGCATTGGGATTCAGTGATAAAGACAATTTCCTATTTCAGTGAGTAGTGCATTTTTCTCAAACATTTTGAATCAAAATATCAAGGTGAGAATCACAGAGGACAAGATTTTGTCTCTGTGAAGCAGTGAAAACGTTCTATATTTCAGTGATAATGACCAAAGACAATCCCATGAGTTTGTTTCTAACAACTATGAGAATGCAATAAAGTTAGTCTTAGCCCATTTGAAGAAACATAAATGCCCCCAATTCCATCTATAGCTCAACTTTAAAATCTAGACTATCTGGATCTTTGATTAGTTTGCATGTAAACAGATGTTGGAGTAGAAAAAATAATAAGAACTGATCTGAAATATTAAGAAATAGAAAATAACTG